>JBBPBO010001984.1:26531852-26710445 GCA_037974295.1 Cicer cuneatum | reverse complement strand
ATTATATACAACATAGTTATTATTATATATAATATATTCCATTTGATTTCAATTATAAGAAGAAAAACAAAAAACATCAATATCAATAAATTTATTCATTACTAACACTTTTTGAATATTTTTAGAAATATACCCATTCATAGAAAAGTGTGAGATATTAAGTATACTCACTAATATTTAAAATACAAACATTAAATGATGATAAAGAAATTATTTAAACAATAAATACATCTTAAAAGTCAAAATATTTTTTTATAAATGAAGCCAAATAAATCTCCAAAAAAAATTGTGTTTTTTTTTTATAAATGAATTTTAATGAAAAATAGATGTATGAAGTCCCTTTTTCAAAAGACAACTTCTATATTTAAAAGAAAAAGAAAAAAAAACAAACCAACATGAAATAGTCCTTGCAAAAGTAGACTTCATTTAGGAAATCTCTTTTACAAATGGAGACTTCCTACTATACCAAAAAAAGTAGTAGATTAGTATATAATTTTCAAAAGAGAGTATATTGATAAATAATTTTGAAAAAAGGGTTATTTAAAAAAAACCTAAATTTGTTTCCATTATTTTTTGTATTTATTTCATAAATTTATTACTGTTTTCGTACTATTTTATTGAATTTTGAAAAAACAACCATTTTTATATCCCAAACTATAGTAATTCTTATGAAAATATGGACAAAACTATAATATATATTTTATTAGTTTAATTTTTTTATGCTTAGAGTGTGTGTGATATATATATATATATATATATATAATTTAAATTTTATTTATTTGTAATGATATATTAATTATTAATTGAAGTAAAAATTGTACTTTTGGATCATTAAAATTAAAATTTATAAGTAATAATTTGTCTAATTAATTAACGTTGAACAATTAGATTATCAAAATTATAACTTTTAAGTCATAGTTAATCTATCTAAGTTGTATTGAACTATTGGATTATTGAATATGACTTATAAATTATAATTTCCATGATTCATCCATTCAATCATAACTAATTAAACTAATTGTTGGAACAAATAGAGTATGTTAGTGTGAATTTAAAAAATGTTTTAAGTCCTACATTGGAAAACTCTCATATATTGAGTAGTTTTCAACTCTATTAATATTAAAGTCTCACATTGGATAGTGGACATGTGTGGGATTGTTTTCATCACTATATAAAGAATGTCAAACTCTTGTGAAAAGTATACTAAAGTTGAATGCAATTCTAACTTTATCTTTTCTCCTTCTTTTGCTCAATGCACTTCCGAGCCAATTATCCCCTTTCTTATTGTCCTTTCGATATTTGAGTGATTCTAATATCACTATATTTTTAGAGTTATTTTTGTGTCGTAGTCCCTTTGGTTTTTTGAGTGATAATAATATCATTGTCCTTTTAGAGCAGTTTTTGTGTTATAGTCCCTTCGATATATGAGTAGTATTAAGTACCATATTGTTAGAGTGATCATTATAGCCATATTGAGGGTGTAATTATAGAATAGTTTTGTACGGTGCAGTAGAATACCGATATAATCTCATGTGCACAATTTTGGATACTGCCATGAAACATTTTAAAGAGAGCGACCTAGTCCGCGACTCAATCTAATAATATCTTTGGTAGCTGAAAACAACACTAACTATGACATGAAAATTTTAATTTTGACGATCCAATGATTCAATTTTAATTAATTAGACTAAATATGACTTTGAAATTATAATTTAAAAGATCATACGGTTCAATCTAACCTAATTAGGCTAACTATGACTAAATTTTTTTGATTACAATGATCTGACAGTTAAATCTTAACTAATTGGATCGACTATGACTTATAAATTTAAATTTCAATGATCCAACATTTCAATTTTAACTAGTTAGACAAACCATAACTTAGAAATTATGATTTAAATTATTCAACGGTTTTGACTTAGAAATTTTAACTTCGAGGATCTAACGGTTCAATATTTACTAGTTAGAATGACTAAGAATTAGAAATTTAAATTTCGATTATCAAACGGTTCATTCTTAACTAATTTGATAAATTAAGACTCTTAAATTTTAATTTTGATGATCCAACGACTCAAACGTAATTAATTATACTAACTATAACTGTTGGAACCAAGTTGGTTCTATACTTAGAATTTTGATGTTAACAAAAGTATTTTATGTAAATAGTATTTTGACTTAGAAGAACAAATCAGAAGCTGTGCAAAATCAGAGGATGACACCACCAGAGGATACATCCAGAGGAAGCAACCAGAGGATAGAAATGTCACCAGAAAGGTTCGGCCAGAGGAAACATCCAGAGGGTACCAAAGGATGCATCCTGAAGGCACCAAAGGATACACTCTAGAGGATATTAGAGGATGTCATCAAAGGCAAAGCATCAAAGGACAAATAACATCATCAGATGATATCTTTCTTGGCCCAGATCAGAAGGAAGTAGAGTCCAGAAGGAGACTTGGTCCAGACCATAAGGAATCTTGTCAGAGGGAGACTTGTTCCAGACTAGAAGGAAACATAAGTCAGACTTGGTCCAGACTCAATCTTGACCAGAAGATAGCTTGGTCGTGAATATAAGAATCATTCCAGATTTAATCTAGACTTGGTTCAGAGCAGGAGATAACTGGTCCAGAACAAATGACTTAGTCCAGACTTGGTCCAGACCAGAAGATAGCATGATCCAGAACATAAAACTCAGTCCAGATCAGAAGAAATGATTGTCTAGATTTAATCCAAACTTGATCAAGATGAGAAGATAAATGTCTAGATTAAAAGATTTGGGTCCAGATTAAAATATCATAAGTCCAGATTTAATTTAGATTCAATCCAGACTCAGTCCAGACTTGCTCCAGATTAGAGGGAAAATGTTCAGATCAATGGTCCAGATTTAAGTATCATGGCCCAATGTTGGCCGAGATCAGAAGATCAGATAATATGTGAAGGTGAAAACACGAGAAGGGGGTTGAATTGTGTTTGTACTGCTTGAATTCATTTTCTATTTTTGATGATTATTTGAAATCTGAAATATAATTAAGTAGAGTTAGCAATGGATAAAGTAAAATAAACAACACAAGGATTTATCTTGGTTCACCATTAACTAGGCTACATCAAGTCCCTTCAACTTGAAGGATTTTTCCACTAATTCTAAACCTTTGAATTACAACAGTACTATTGACCTTCCAAGTCAGTCTTCCCAAATAGTCTAACAATCCTAGACTTTTGAGGAACACAACACCTTGACTTCTCAAGTCAAGTCTTCTTCTACCAATCTGACAACCTGGATTGCAGAAGGAATTACAACACCTTGAATCTAATTGCTAAGTCACCTGCTACTTCTTCTAACTCTTCAGATTGTAGACTCTACTTCAAATTATAGATTTAACACAAGGGGAACGAAAACAAGAGTGCTTGCTTTAAGAAAGATGATACTCACAATTAACCTCACTGAAAACTCGAGTGTTTGCTTCTGGAAGTTTATGACTCTTTTACTGATTTTCGATGACAAGTCTTCTGCCTTGAACCTCATTTTATAGATGAAAATTAGGGTTTCTTCCATGATCAAATTCGAGTTGTATCTGTCCAAATTCTCTTGCAAAAATAACTTGGCCAATCGGGTTTCACTTAAATAAAAATTGTATCTTTTTAGCTCTAGATTGCATTTGAAAATTCTATTGACCAATCCTATTTCTTTTAATTTCAAACCATATCTTTTTAAGCTTTAGATTGCATTCGAATTTCTTCAAGTCTTCAGTAATTTTTGAATCAATTCCCTTTAATACTTTGATCAAATTTCTATCAAAATTTAATCAAGTCTTCTTCGAATTTTAATCAAGTTATCACTGATTTTCATCATGATTAAAATCTAGATCGTATGATCTTATGATCTCGACCAACTCTGGAATTATGTAATCTGATCTGCCCCAATTCTGTGATCCTCTGATCTCGGCCAACACTGGACCATATGATCTGATCTTCTGATCTCGGCCAACACTGGGCCATGATGCTTAAATCTGAACCATTGATCTGAACATTTTCCCTCTGATCTAGACCAAGTCTGGACTGAGTCTGGATTGAATCTGAATTAAATATGGACTTATGATATTTTAATCTGGACCATTGATCTTTTAATATGGACATTTATCTTCTGATCTGGATCAAGTCTGGATTAAATCTGAACAATCATTTCTTCTAATCTGGATTGAGTTTTATGCTCTGGACCATGCTATCTTCTGGTCTGGACCAAGTCTAGACCAAGTCATTTGTTCTGGACCTGTTATCTTCTGCTCTAGACCAAGTCTGACTTATGATTCCTCCTGGTCTGGACCAAGTCTCCCTCTAGCAAGCTTCCTTCTGGTCTGGACCAAGTCTCCTTCTGGAATCTGCTTCCTTCTGATCTGGGCCAGGAAAGATATCCTCTGATGATGTTATTTGACCTTTGATGACATTCTCTGATATCCTCTAGAGGTGTATCCTCTAGTACCCTCTGGATGCATTATCTAGCTGATCCTTCTAGTGACATTTCTATCCTCTGGTTGCTTCCTATGGATGTATCCTCTGGTGGTGTCATCCTCTGATTTTACTCAGCTTCTGATTTGTTCTTCTAAGTCAAAATATTATAAGATACTTTTGTTAACATCCAAATTCTAAGTATAGAACCAACTTGGTTCCAACAATCTCCCCCTTTTTGATGATGACAAAACCATGTATTTTTTATAACTATTTTTCTTTCTTTTGACTTTGACTCCCCCTAGGACTATGCTTTATTTTGACTTTTTCTCCCCCTAAGTCTAATGCTCTAGATTCTCTAACAAATACATCTTCTCCCCCTTTGTCATCAGACAAAAAGGATTCATCTTATGACCTTTTTTTTATCTTCTGGAGTACAAAGAAAAATTAAATGACAGGAAATAAAATACAAAAAATAAGAATTTAAAAAGTACTCCTCTACAAAGACTACTTGATCTAGACAGATATGGAGATTATGTTGAGATGCTTCTTGATGAACTCGAATCGATCTTCAGGCAATGGTTTAGTGAATATGTCAGCCCATTGATGATCAGTGTCTACAAACTGGATGTTGAGTGTTCTCTTTTGAACATGGTCTCTGATAAAGTGATGCTTGATTTCAATGTGCTTGGCTCTAAAGTGTAGGATAAGGTTCTTGGTTAGGTTTATGGCTGAAGTATTGTCACAATATAAAGGGATGTTGGTTTCAAAGATGTTGTAGTCTTCCAACTGATGTTTCATCCAGATTAATTGTGAACTGCATCCTGCTGCTGATATATATTCAACTTCTGCTGTTGACATGGCAATGGTGCTTTGTCTCTTGCTTGACCAAGAAATCATATTATCACCTAGAAACGTACAGTTGCCACTTGTGCTTTTTCTCTCTAATTTGTCTCCAGCATAATCAGAATTATAGTATGCACTCAGTTTGTATGTGGAAGTTTTCTTGTAGAGCAAGGTAAGATGTGTGGTTCCTTAAAGGTATCTAAAGATTCTTTTGACAGTGTAAGACCCTTAAATTTAAAATTAAAATTTTGGAATTAATATTAAGTGTATTTTGGGGATATTTTTAAAATATTTAATATATGTATGTTTTGAGTAAATATATATATATATAAATATTTATTTTGGAAGATAAAATAAGATTATTGGATGAAGAGTAAATTAATTTAATTACGAGTAATTAAATTATCGGGTAGTTAATTAAGGGATTATCGACTAATTGCGACGAGATTGGTTAAGTGATGGAGGATCAGACAAGTGTCGGGTGAGGTGGCACCTACAAATGCCTATAAATATGAATGAGGAGGAAGAGCACAGGCAGAAACCATACCTCCTCCATACTGCATGTAATAGTATCCCTTCCCTTCTCCCATTCTGAATTCTGTTTCACGTTAAAAAAAAAAAAAAGAGGGAGTTCCTCAAAAGTGATATTACTTGGAAATCTAAGCACCAAACCAGAAAACTTCCAGTACAAAAGTTGTTCTCCTCATCAGTACGGAGCTAGAGAACCCACTTTCGTAGCGGCGAACGCAAAACGGGAACTTCGCCGATTTTGACGCATAAACGTGAACGGGAGCAGAAAACGCAACAGGGGTAAGGGCACCTTCCACTTTCTAGCTGCATGATGGCTGTATATACATAACTGTCATGACATTACTGATGTTTCATCATTGTTTTGAAGAAAAACTGTTTTGCAATGACATTTTGAAAAAAAAAAGAAGAAAATGCATTCTGTTGAGGTGTACTGATTCTGTGACGGTTTCTGTTCGGTTGAATGCATTAATGTTGTTTTGTTTATGTGGGAGAGTTGAAAAATGTCTTGGATGTTATTTTGAAGATGATTAAAATGCATGTTCATAAAACTGCTTTGAATGTTGTTATAAAATGCGAAAATGCATTATGTTGGTGTTTTGCTGCTATATGATGGTTGTTGTTTGGCTGAATGCATTAATGTTGTTCTGCTTGTGTGAGAAAGCTGAAAATGCTTTGCATGTTGTGATTGGTTGTGTAAGAATGTCGGGAATACTTTGCATGTTGTTTTGAGAAGGCTCAAAATGTAAACGTTTGGAAATGCATGTTCTGTTTTGAGTTTGATATTCTGTTTGGGGGATTTAAGCAAAACTGTGATGTTGCTTTTGGTGTTGGTGATTCTGTTTCTGTCCTATTGATGAAAATCTGGTGTTGCTGATGTTTTCAAAAGAGAAGGATTTAAAATGATGAAAGTGCTTTCTGGAAAATCTATATTGATGAAAAATGTCTGAGTTTTGTGGGTTGCAAAAGAGTGGTAAAACTGTTTTGGGGTTGTTGGTTTTTCAAAGAGAAAAGTTTGAAAATGTGTTGAAGTCTGCCAAGCTTCTGTTTTACCCAAGTTTTCGAACTTGTATTCGAATACGGGCCTCTGTACTCGAATACAGAGCAAGGATTTTTGCTTCTGTCTTAGCATCTGTATTCGACTACGACAGTCTCGTATTCAAATATAGGATGCTAACTTCCACAATTTTTGCTTCTGTATTCGAATACAAGGGAGTTGTATTCGAATACAGATTCGTGTTTTTCCAGAAATTCAAGTTTTAGCTTCTGTATTCGAATACAAGGGAGCTGTATTCGAATACAGATTCGTGTTTTCCAAAAAATCAAGTTTTAAACACTGTCATGTGAATCTTAAAGTGTTGAGAAACTTTGGAAAGGTTTGAAATGATTTAAAATGGAGTTTTTGAAATAGTTTTGCAAAGGAGATGATGAGACTCTTGAAAACCTTAAATGATATTGGGAAAATGCTGGGAGGAACAGGAAATATCAAAGATATCACACGAATCAGAACCAGAACTAGAATCATAGGAGGAACAGGAAATATCAAAGATATCACACAAATCAGAACAGGAACTGGAACCAGAATCAGAACTGGAACCAGTATCAGAGGAACAAGAACTAGAACCAGAATCAGAACTGGAACCAGTATCAGAGGCATAGGAATTGGAATCAGAATCAACACTGGAACCAGAATCAGAATCAGTACCAGAACCAGAACCTGAACAGGTATCAATATCAAAGGTTGAGGTATGATCATCAAAATTACTTTAATTATCAGAATAAGTATGATTACCAGAATCACCATAAGTTCCAGAATCACCAAAGGAACATGGTGTATCAGCCAAAGAAGAAAGAGAAGAATCAGAATCAAGAGAGTTCTTCAAACACTCCAGTAAGATTCATCAAGACTACAAACCTGGAAGGGAATTCAAATCCCCTCATCCAAACCATGTAATCACAGAACATACAGATTAGGAATCTGAAAATCAGAAGCAAGAGGATTTTCAGAGTAAAACTGAAACTGTTGACATAGAGGTTACATCTTGCTGTAAATACTATTATTATTTGATATTTATGTTTACTGTGATAACAAGAAGCTTGATCTTAACAAATCAAAGCTAGATAAGTATTCTACAGGTTTTCAAACTGTCAGAGGAACCAGGTGATTCACACAAATTGAACACCTCAGCAGAAACATCATTCCAGTGGTTTCAAAAACAAGCAGAAACCACCAGAAGCAGAATTAATGGTTTGGTTGTATTGAGTTAAATTTTAAATTATTTGATTTGCATTATGTAATATGACAAACTGCTTGATCTTGACAAATCAAAGCAAGATAAAAATAGTGCAGGTTCACCAGAACCAAAGGGAGTAGAAGCAGAAGCAGAAGAAACAGAAGTACCTAGAAAGGTAGAGGATACAAGCAAGTCAGCAACACATTACAAATCTTCAAAAGATAAATCTGATCAAGTCAGAAACAGACAAGATATGTCAGAAGAGAAATCTGGATATTTACCAGAATCTGAAGCTGTTACAGATTCACCAGAACCAGAAGCTGTTACAGATCATCCAGAACCAGAAGCTGATGCAAACCAACCAATGTTGATGAAGCTTTGGCAGAGGAAGGTTGGATACTTGCAATGCAAGAAGAGCTGAATGAATTCCAAAGGAAAGATGTTTGGGATTTGGTATCCAGACCAAACAAAAACATTATTGGAACCAAGTAGGTGTTCAAAAACAAATTCAATGAATAAGGTGAAGTTGCAAGGAACAAAGATAGAATTGTAGCTCAAGGATACAGTCAACTGGAAGATATTGATTACACTAAGACTTTTGCTCCAGTGGCCAGGTTAGAAGCAATTAGAATTCTCTTATCATTTGCTACTAATCATGATATAATGCTGTATCAAATGGATGTTAAAAGTGCATTCTTAAAAGGGCTACATAAGTGAGGAATTCTATGTCAAACAACCCCCTGGATTTGAAAACTCTGATTTTCCAGACCATGTTTTTAAACTTAAAAAATCTTTATATGGTTTAAAACAAGAACCAAGGGCATGGTATGACAGACTTAGTAACTTTCTGCTTAAGAATGAATTTAATAGAGGCTAGATTGATAATACTCTATTTAGGAAATCCATTAAAAATGATATTTTGATTATTCAAGTTTATGTTGATGATATCATATTTGGATGGACTAATGGCACTTTGTGCAAAGAGTTTTATGACCTAATGCAGAAAAAAAATTCCAAATGAGCATGATGGGAGAACTCAAGTTCTTCCTGGGAATTCAGATTCACCAAGGTAAATCAAGTATACTCATTCACCAATCTAAATACACTAAAGAACTTCTTAAAAAGTTCAAAATGAGTGAATGTAAGCCTATGGCCACCCCCATGCACCCAACCTGCTCACTTGAGAAAGATGAAACCAGCTAAAAGGAAGACCAGAAAACATACAGAGGTATGATTGGATCCCTTCTTTATTTAAGTGCTTCTAGACCTGAAATCTTGTTTAGTGTTTGTGTCTGTGCCCGTTTTCAAGCTGACCCTAGGGAATCCCATGTAACTGCTGTCAAACGAATTCTGAGATACCTTAAAGGAACCACCAACCTTACCCTGTTATACAAGAAAACCCCCACCTACAAACTCACAGGTTTTTGTGATTCCGACTATGCTGGAGACAAGCTGGAAAGGAAAAGTACAAGTGGCAACTGCACCTTCTTAGGTGATAACTTGATCTCTTGGTCAAGCAAAAGACAAAGCACCATTGCCATGTCAACAACTGAAGTTGAGTATATATCAGCAGCAGGATGCAGTTCACAGTTACTCTAGATGAAACATCAACTTGAAGATTACAACATCTTTGAAACCAATATCCCTTTGTTCTGTGATAACACTTCAGCCATAAACCTAACCAAGAACCCTATCTTACACTCCAGAGCCAAACACATTGAAATAAAACACCATTTCATTAGGGACCATGTTCAAAAAGGGACTTTAAGCATCCAGTTTGTGGACACTAATCATCAATGGGCTGACATCTTCACCAAAGCATTACCAGAAGATAGGTTTGAGTTCATCAAGAAGCATCTCAACATTACCTCCATATCTGACTAGCTCAAGTAGTCATCTTAGGAGTTTTTAAATTTCTTGTAATTTTATTTTCTGTCTTTTATTTTCTGTTTTACTTTCTGTAATTTGTAAAGAGAAAAACAAAATAATACAAAAATAGTAGGACCACTTTTTGGCTGATGACAAAAAGGGGGGGAGAGAGAGAGAGAGAGAGAGAGAGAGAGAGAGAAAGGAGAAATAAATAGAAAAGGAGATATAAAAAGAAAGAAGGAGCGAAAAAGAAAGAGATGAAAAGAGGAGAAATAAGTTGAAAATGAGAGGAAACATGGAGAGAGAAAAAAAAAGAGAGAAAAAGAAAGAGTGAAAAGAGAAGGAGTTGAAAAGGAGATGAAGCGTGAAGAGAGAAAAAGAAAGAGAGAATAAAGAATGAGTTGAAAAGGAGAGTATCAGACTTAGGGGGAGAGATTGGTCTGAGGGGGAGTAATTCAAGTCTTCGAGTTACAAGCTAGCAAAATAAGTTAAGGTTTTGTCATCATCAAAAAGGGGGAGATTGTTGGAACCAAGTTGGTTCTAAGTCTTAGGATTTTGATGTTTACAAAAGGACTCAATGTAATCTTATTTTGTACCTTGAATTATTACATTAAATCCAACCAGAAAATGAAGTTTGCAGAGGCAGAAGATGCATCCAGAATGCATCCTGGAATTACCAGAAGATACTCCAAGATCACCAGAAGATATCTTTGCTTGCCCAGATCAGAAGGAAGCAATGTCAGAAGAAGACCTGGACCATACCAGAGGAAAGCCTGCCAGAGGGAGAGTTTGTCCAGACCAAGAGGAATCAAACATCAAATTTATTCCAGAAGTTATTCTGACCAGAAGATGGCCTAGCAGTGAGAAATTAAAACAGCCCAGACTTGTTCCAACCAGAATATAAGTTAATGAGTCCAGAACAAGAGAATCAATCCATATTTGACCCAGATCAGAAGATAGCATGGTTCAGGGTATGAAACTAAGTCCAGATCAGAAGAAATGATTTCCAGAATTGATCCAGACCTGATCCATAATCAAAGGTAAAATGTCCAGACTGACATATTACTTATCCAGATTTAATTTCAGTTTAATCTAGACCAAGTCCAAAATTGGTCCAGATCAGAGGGAAGATTTCCATATCAATGGTTCAGAATTAATTATTTGGCCCAGTGTTGGCCGAGATCAGAAGATCAGACCATGGCCCAGTGTTGGCCGAAATCAGAGGGTCAGGATGTGTGGTACAGCAATGGCCGAGATAAGAGGATTGTAGCATATCAGGTGCAAGTCCAGGATGGCCAAAATCAAAAGATCAGAGGGTTAGGAAGTGTGGTCCAGGGATAACCGAAATCAGAGGATCACAGCATATCAATTAGTTTGGTCCAGATGTGGACTAGCGCAGAAGAATCCAATGGTCCAGATTTAATCAGGAGGATTAACGGTGGAGATTTTAATTTATTTTAATCAAAGTATTAAAAATATTTGTTACAAAAATAAAAGTGAGGTATTGTGGAATTCAGGAGCTGTGGCGGGAAGCAACTAAAGTTTTGATTGGCCAGTTATTTTTTGAAAGAAATCTGAAGCTTAAAAAAGATATGTTTTTTATTTAAATGAAGCCCAATTGGTCAAGTTATTTTTAAAGAGAATCCAGCAAGATTGAGCTCGAATTTAAGCATTGGAATAGGCCCTAATCTGCATCTATAAAAGGAGGCTCAAGGCAGAATACTCATCATCGAAAATTACAAAAGAGTCATACACTTCCAAAGCAAACACTCAAATTTTCAGAGAGGTCAATTGTGAGTTCCAGCTTTCAAGAAGCAAGTACTCGTGTTACTTTCTTTCCATTGTGTCAAATCTAAGTTGTTGAAGTAGAGTCTACAATCTGAGGGAGTCAGAAGGGGTAGCAGGTTACTTGGCAATTAGATTCATAGTGTTGAAATTTCTTCTACAATCTGGGATTGTCAGATTGGCTGAAGACTGACTTGGAGGGTCAGTAGAACGGTTGTAATTCAAGGTTTGAATTAGTGAAATCCTTCAAGGTGAAGGGACTGGACGTAGCCTCGTTAACGGTGAACCAGTATAAAAATTCTGTGTTTTATTTTTTACTTTATATCGGCTGCTAACTCTGTTTTTATTCATTCATCAAGTTTTGTTTTAAAAGTATAAAAACACAATTCAACCCCCCTTTTCGTGTTTGCACCTTCAAGGGTAAGGGCACCTTCCACTTTCTAGTTGCATTAGGGCTGTAAGTGCATAACTGTCATGACATTACTAGTGTTTTCATTACTGTTTTTGAAGAAAAACTGTTTTGCCTGTTGATTGAAAGAAATGAAAAATGCATTATGTGATGTTTTAAAAGTTCTGTGATGATTGTTGTTTGGGATGAATGCATTAAAGTTGTTTTGTTCATGTGGGAAAGTTGAAAAATGTCTTTCATATTATTTGAAGATGATTAAAATGCATATTTGCAAAACTGTTGTGCTGGTTGTATAAAATGCGAAAATACACTCTGTTGGTGTTTTGGTGTATGCGATGCTTGTTGTTTGGCTGAAATGTACTAATGTTGTTCTGTTTGTGTGAGAAAGCTGGAAATGCTTTGCATGTTATTCTGTTTGTGTGAGAAAGCTGAAATCTTTGCATGTTGTTCTGTTTGTGTGAGAAAGCTAGAAATGCTTTGCATTTGTTTTGAGAAATGATCAGAATGTAAATGGTTAAAAATGTCTTTTGCTGTGGTTGACATTCTGTTTGAATGGTTTGAGCAAAACAGTGATGAATGATCTGGTGTTGCTGATGTTTTCAAAAGAAAATGGATTTTAAATGATGAAAGTGTTTTCTGGAAAAGTTGCATTGATGAAAAAGTCTGAGTTTTGTGGTTTGCAAAAGAGTGGTAAAACGGTCTTGGGGTTGTTGGTTTTCCAAAGGAAAAAGTTTGAAAATGTGTTGAGATCTCAAGAAATTTTCACTGAATTCGAAGGTGTATTCGAATACAACATGAGTGTATTCGAATACAGCATGCCGAGCTTCTGTTTTACTCAAGTTTTCAAACTTGTATTCGAATACGGGCCTCTGTATTCGAATACAGAGGAAGGATTTTTGCTTCTGACTTAGCATCTGTATTCGACTACGATCCTGTCGTATTCGAATACATAAGTGAAATTTTAACACTGTATTCGCATATGTATTCGACTACGACAGCTTCGTATTCGAATACAGGATGCTAACTTTCACAATTTTTGCTTCTGTATTCGAATACAAGGGAGCTGTATTCGAATACAGATTTGTGTTTTTCCAGAAAATCAAGTTTTAGCTTATGTATTCGAATACAAGGAAGCTGTATTCGAATACATATTCATGTTTTTCAGAAAATCAAGTTTTAAACACTGCCATGGGAACTTTAAAGTGTTGGGAAACATTGGAAAGGTTGAAATGATTTAAAATGGAGTTTTTGGAATAGTTTTGAAGAAGAGATGATGAAATTATTGAAAACCTTAAATGATGTTGGGGAAATGCTGAATTTACACATGTTTTGTCTTCTGTATTCGACTACAGGTATGCTGTATTCAAATACAAAGTGTTGAAATTGCAGTTTTCAGCTTCTGTATTCGAATCCAAGGGGCCTGTATTCGAATACAGATTTGTGTTTTTCCAGAAAATCAAAGTTTTAAACATTGTTTACAAACTTTAAGTGTTGGGGAGTATTTGAGAAGGTTTGTGACAAATTAAAATGGGGTTTTTGTGATAATTTGAAGTGGTAATGATGAAGCTTTTGAGACTTCTCCTAAAGTTGTGAAAATACTGATTTTTACACTGTGACAGCCTCTGTATTCGAATACAAGAAGGTTGTATTCAAATACAGAGTGTTAATTCTACACTGTTTTGGCTTCTGTATTCGAATACAGAGAAGCTGTATTCGAATACAGATTCGTATTTTCCAGAAATCTCAGTTTTAAACACTGTTGTATGAATTTTAAGAGTTGGGGCAAAGACTTATGATAATTAAGAATGGAATTGTGAAATAATGTAAAGTGTTAATGATTGCTTGACTGTTAATCATGATTGTGATGATGATATTGATTGTGTTAAGATGTTTTGAAAAATGATGGAAAGGTTGAATTTTCCTGATAATGCATACTGGTTCAGTGAAGAGAAAACACTTCATATTCATGCATTGCATAGTCAAGTGGTACCCGCGATGGGCCACAGAGTAATGCGTAAACGTGCTGATCTGTTGAGCGATTGCACGAGTACTGGTCTGTTGAGCGACTGCACTGGTACTGATCTGTTGAGCGATTGTACCCTGAAATGCACAAAAACGTGCTGATCTGTTGAGCGATTGCACGAGTGCTGGTCTGTTGAGCGGCTGCACTGGTACTGATCTGTTGAGCAATTGCACCCTGGTCTTGAGGGCCGTTAAAGTCAAACATATTGTGCTGGTCTGTTGAGCGACTGCACCTTGGTAATTCCAAGAAATTGTATACATGAGCATATACATATTGCATTGGGGGATTGATCGGTGGGTCACGATTTGGTTATATGATGATGGTTGGAAATTGATGTGTGTGAGTACTTTGTGAATTCTGATTTTCTGATAAATGCTTATGATTGCTGAAGTGTTGGTTGTACTTACCACATATTTTTCATAATAATAGGTTGCTGTTTTGAAAAGGTATATATGTCATGAAATTTCAAATGAGCATCCTTAATTTTCATCATTGTCATATGTTATACCATGGGTGTATTTGTTCTGTGATATAAATGCTATGTGATTAATTGTTAATTTCGGTCGGTGACCCTTTACTATTATTGTGGAAATTGGGCTTTGCCCTCAGATGCCCCCCAAACCCATGACACCCGTGGGTCCCGAGACGACGGAAACGTCGCTCGACTTCATTGATGATTCCGTGCCTACTGCTTGGGTATACGACCCCATCTCAGGCAGGGCTACGTACACGGGGAGATTGAAGAGGACCTGTAGGACCAATGGAGTGGTGTACTACGTGGAGCACAGCTATGCGAGGAATGACTTTCCTATGCCTTCTCGTTTGGTATTGGAGGCACACGGGATTTTTGACGATGAGGAGGAGCCAACTAGAGGGGTTGAGAAAGAGGCCACCGTAGGAGTGGTGACTCCTAACCCGGTGATTGGAGGGGATGTACGTGATTCTGAGGCGGAAGAGAAGAATGAAGAGCCGAAGCCAGTAGCAGCTGATATTCCGGGTCCGTCTAGGATATCCGATGATTGTTATGAGATTTCAGCACCGCCGAAGCGACCGAGACTGTGCATTGATCTGACTTCGGAGGAGACTGATCTCTTTCTGTATGATGAGGAGGAGGAGGAGGTTACATCGAGGCGAGCGGCGGAGTCGGATGAGACTTGTTTGGGATGCGGAGGAAATCCATGCTACTGTAGCTTTAGTGCATGATCGGTTAGATTTGATGTATAGGACTTTGAGCTGGAAAATGTAATTTGTTTTTATTTTGGAAATTATTGTACTACTTTTCCGCTAAACTATTCCGCACTCTGATATTTTCTTTCGGATGATATGACACTGATATTTTGAGATGTATTAAATGTTTATTATTAATTTCCAAAGATAAGTACTTAGTGATAATTATGATGAAATTACTTAATTACGTTCATCAATAAAAATTACGACGTACCGTTTTATGAGATGAATTAAAGGAAATTTTATTTCAATTCTTTCGATGTAATAAATTGGAAAATCATTTTAATTATTTATTTAAAAAAAAATACACTCACGCTGTGTTTTAAACTCGGGGTGTTACAATCACAGAATTGGGGCAGATCAGATTACATAAGTCCAAAGTTGGTCGAGATCAGAAGATCATTAAGTCTAGAATTTTAATCATGATGCAAATCAGTGAGGACTTGATTAAAATTCGAAGAAGACTTGATTAAATTTTGATAGAAATTTGATCAAAGTATTAAGGGGATTTGATTCAAAAATTACTGAAGACTTGAAGAAATTCGAATGCAATCTAAAGCTTAAAAAGATATGGTTTGAAATTAAAAGAAACAAGATTGGTCAACATAATTTTCAAGTGCTATCTGAAGTTAAAAAGATACGGTTTTTATTTAAGTGAAACAGGATTGGCCAAGTTATTTTTGCAAGAGAATCTGGACAGATATAGCTCGAATTTGATCATAGAAGAAACCCTAATTTTCATCTATAAAATGAGGCTCAAGGCAGAAGACTTTGCATCGAAAATCAGTGAAAGAGTCATAAACTTCCAGAGGCAAATAGTCGAGTTTTCAATGAGGTTAATTGTGAGTATCAGCTTTCCAGAAGCAAGTACTCTTGTTTTTCGTTCCCTTGTGTCAGATCTATATTGTTGAAGTAGAGTCTACAATCTGAAGAGTCAGAAGAAGTATCATGTGACTTAGCAATTAGATTCAAGGTGTTGAAATCCCTTCTGCAATCTGGGGTTGTCAGATTGGTAGGAGAAGACTTGACTTGTGAAGTCAAGGTGCTGTGTTCCTCAAAAGTCTAAGATTGTTAGACTGTTTGGGAAGACTGACTTGGAGGGTCAATAGTGCTGTTGTAATTTAGAGGTTTTGAATTAGTGGAAAAATCCTTCAAGGTGAAGGGACTGGATGTAGCCTAGTTAATGGTGAACCAAGATAAATATTTGTGTTGATTATTTTACTTTATCCGCTGCTAATTCTGCTTGCTTATATATCAGATTTTAAACAATCATCAAAAACAGAAAAAGAATTCAAGTATTACAAACACAATTCAACCCCCCTTCTCGTGTTTGCACCTTCAATAACTTTGAAATTATTATTTCAATGATTCAACATATTTGGATTAATATTGTTTTTATATGTGTCATTTAGAGTGAATTTGGTTTCAATCATCGTATTTGGACAAAATCCAGATACACTTTATATTGCATATACTAAAAGCATTATTAACTATTTAAATTTTGACTATCTACAATTTAATATTAACTAATTAGACTAATTACTATTTATAAATTTGAATTTCGATAATCCAACGATTCAATGTTAAGTAATTAGATTAATTATGGATTAGAAATTTAAATTTCAATTATCCAACGACTATGTTCTAACCGTTTAACTTTGACTTACAAATTATAATTTCAATGATCAAATGGTTCAATATTAATTAAGTAGACAAATTATGACTATGGAATTGTAACTTCAATAACTCTACAGTTCAATCTTAAGTAATTAGACAAAATATGATTTAAAAATTCTAATTTTGATGATCCGACAATTCAATTTTTAATTAATTAGACTAACTATGATTTTAAAATTCTAATTTCGATTATCAAACAGTTCAATTTTAACTATTAGACTAACTATGACTTTGAAATTATTATTTCGATGATTTAATGGTTTAATATCAACTAATTAGACACACTATGATTCTAAAATTTTAATTTTGATTATTTAACCATTGTAGTTTTTTTTACTTTAATAATAATTAGGCTAATAGCACCCGTGGTCCCTTAACTTAATTTCAGTTAACGTTTTAGTCCTTTATTTTTTTTTTCTTCCTGATTTGGTCCTTTATTTTAATTTTAAGTGACAATTTGATCTTTTATGTTTTAAAATGTCAACAATATTATCCTTTTTTTTACAATAAATTAAAAAATTCATCAAAATTTTCAACCGAAACCCATAAAATTAATTATATTCTTTAATATAATACAAATTTTATCAAATTCGTAACTCAAATCTTCAAATAAACTCATATTTTCATTTTTTATTTGATGTTGTTAGAGATGGAATTTTAAAAATCAAATAAAGAACAAAAAAATGAGTTTATTTGAATATTTGAGTTACGAATTTGATGAAATTTGTATTATATTAAAGAATATAATTAATTTTATGGGTTTTGGTTGAAAATTTTGATGAATTTTTGTAAAAAAAAAGGATAATATTGTTAAATTTTAAAACATAAAAGATTAAATTATTACTTAAAATTAAAATAAATAACCAAATCGAAAAAAAAAAAAGATAAAAGACTAAAACGTTAACTGAAATTAAGTTAAGGGATCACGAGTGCTATATAATAATTAATATAACATATAATAATTATATTTACTAATATTTTTTATAAGATCACCTTAGTTTGGCGGCAAAGAGCTATCCGTCAATGGTGAGTATGATATACTTGCATTACATTACTACATAGACTTCTCGAAAATATGTTAACAAGAATTTCGTGTAAGTGATTACTATTAGTCTATAAAGAACAATGTATATTGTTTTATTGCATCACCAATATAAATGATAAAAAGGATAGATTAATAATTTGATAATTTTAAAATTGAATAAATAAGCCATACCATTCTATTCCGCCTAAATTAGAAGGTAAGAAAAATGAGTAAGTAATCGCTAGGTGTGGGAATAGGTTAGGCCAGACCAGACTTTGAAAGGTCCGAGTCTGACCTACGATTAATTTTTTAGGCCTAAGCCTGACCTACAGTCTATCATATGAAGGTGCAAACACGAGAAGGAGGGGTTGAATTGTGTTTGACTTAACTTGAATACTTTTCCTGTTTTAATACTTTCAAAACAAAACTTGATGTATAATTAAAACAGAGTTAGCAGCGGATAAAAATAAAAATAAAAACTCACAGATTTTATCCTGGTTCACCGTTAACGAGGCTACGTCCAGTCCCTTCGCCTTGAAGGATTTCACTAATTCAAACTTGAATTACAACCTTGCTACTGACCCTCCAAGTCAGTCTTCTCAATAGTCTAACAATCCTAGACTTCTTGAGGAAAACACCTGTCTTCAGCCAATCTGACAACCCCAGATTGTAGAAGACACCACACCACTATGAATCTAATTGCTAAGTACTTGCTACCCTTACTGACTCCCTCAGCTTGTAGACTTTACTTCAACAACTTAGAGTTGACACAGTGGAATGAAAACAACAAGAGTACTTGCTTTAAAAACTGAGACTCAACAATTGACTTATATGAAAATTTGAGAGTGTTTGCTTTTGAAGTGTATGACCCTTTTTTTGATTTTCGATATTCTAAGTAATCTGCCTTGAGCCTTCTTTTATAGATGAAAATTAGGGTTTCTTCCATGATCAAATTCGAGCTGAATCTTGCTGGATTCTCTTCCAAAAATAACTTGACCAATTGAGCTTTATTTAAATAAAAAACATATCTTCAGATTTTCTTTCAAAATAACTGGCCAATCAAATCTGTTGGTTGTTCCCGCCAATGCTCCTGAATTCCATGCTACTCCACTTTATTTTTATAACCAATCTTTTTAACACTTTAATTAAAATAACTTGCAATCTCCATCGTTGATCAATTCTGGACCATCAGAAATTTGAGCGCTAGTCCACATCTGGTCCGAGCTAAATGATATGTTGTGATCATCTGAATTCGGCCATCCCTGGACCACACTTCCTGACCCTCTGATCTTCTGATTTCGGCCAACCTGGATGCGCGCCTGATATGCTGAATTCTTCTGGACTCGGCCATTTTTGGACTTGCACATTCTGTCCCTCTAATTTCGGCCACCACTGGGCCATGGTCTGATTTTCTGATCTGGACCATCACTGGACCAAATAATTATTTCTGAACCATTGATCTGGAAGTTTTTACTCTGATCTGGACATATTCTGGAATTTGGTCTGGAACAAACTGAAATTAACTTGAACAAAGAATATTTCAGTCTGGACATTTTACCTTTGATTTTGGACCAAGTCTGGATTGATTCTGGAATTCATTTCTTCTGGTATGGACTTAGTTCCATGCCCTGAATCATGCTATCTTATGGTCTGGGCCAAATCTGGATTGATCCTCTTGTTCTGGACTCATAAACATACCTTCTGGTCAAGTCTGGAACAAGTCTGGACTATGTAATTTTTCACTGCCAGGCCATCTTCTGGTAAGAATAACTTCTGGAATAAAATTGATATTTGATTCCTGTTTGTCTGGAACAACTCTCCTTCTGGCAGGCTTTCCAATGGTATGATCCATGTTTCCTTCTGATTTTTCTTCATTCTAATATGGGCCAGCAAAGATATCTTCTGGTGATATTTTTGACATTCCTGGATATCTTCTGGTCAATCCAGAATTCATTTTTTTGGAATCCTTTGATCTCTGCTTCTGTTTCCTTCAGTTTATGGGGAATTTAACTTAATAATTCAAAGTACAAAATAAGTTTACATTGAGTACATTTGTAAGCATCAAAATCCTAAGTACTTAGAACCAACTTGGTTCCAACATCATATGTTTTTTTTTGGCTTGACCTAGCATTTTTAAAAATCTGGTATAACCTCAAAGCCTATTTAAAAGCCTTCTTCACATTAAAAACATTTAAATGTTATATTTTACATTTTTTTAAATAAGCTAAATTAGAGTTTTATATAAGAAGAATTAATAAAATTATAATCAAATCTAATATAATAAAATAATATTAAAATGACCTAATTGATAGGCTTTAAAATAGAAAACAATAATATTAATAAATAACAATAATAAATAATAAATAATAAAATATATATAGTTTAAAATAGCAAACAATAATATTAATAAATAATAATAAAAAAATAACATTAATAAATATATATATATATAATAAATATATATATATATATATATATTTATTAATGTTATTTTTTTCAAATGCTGGCTTGTTATGTCTAATAGGCTTTTATATAAACTTGAACATGACCTATTTAAACATGTCTGACATAACATGGGTCCCTGACGACGGATGACATAGCTTATTCCTATCCCTATTAATCGCATAAGATCTTAAATATGCCATCATATTCCATTTTATTTTATTCTTTTTTTTTTAAATGCCTAAACAATAAAATGCTATATCATTACATACCACCCTATTCTACCTTTTTTTCATCTTTAATAAATTCATTCAAACATTTAAAAACACTTGGAGTGATCGATGATCATCTATCATAACTTCTTTTTAATATTTTTTTCTTGACAGTTGTAAAATATTTCAAATACTTTAAAAGTAGTAAAATAGATAGATTGGATAGGTATAAATTTGCATAATAATGAATAAATCAAACACAATAAATTTATAATCCACTAAAAGTGCAATTCAATCCACATAAACATTTTTTTAATATTATAATAAATTAAAATCTATATTAATAGTTTTTAAGATTTTAAAATAATTTTATTTATTATGATAAAAAACTGTTTTATAAAAAAAACATTTTTGAATAAATTGTTTTAATATTGTTTTAAAAGTAATTTTATAATAAGTGGGCCGACCATGTGACCACCAACCACCTCTTATTACTGAATTACCGAAAACACAACTTCCACTGTATTTTTATTTTAATATTTTTATTTATGTTTGTTATTATTTGGCTTAATTTATTAATAAATAATAAATTATAATATTCAAATTATTAGTTTCAAAAATAATAATTTCTTTTACAATAATAAATTATTTTTAAATTATTTTTTTGAAAATAATAAATAGTATAATTAAAAATTATATTTTTAAAAATAATAAATTTAAATAAGTTTTTATAAAATAATAAATAAAATTATTTTTGGTATTAAATATTTTTAAAAAGTTAAAAGTTAAATATCCTTTTTTTTTTATCAAAATATATTTTTGAAATAAATATAACAAATTAATATTATTTTCTTTAAAGTATATGTTTTATAATAAAAATTGCAATCCATGGAATTGGATTAAAAAAAAGTGATCTATAAAATTTTGAAAAAAGATTGCATAAATTGAATCCATCTATATTTTAAAATGGATGGATCAAACAGTCTAATAATATTTTTCTTTCTTATGTAGTGAATAGATTAAATAGTTTTAAAGCTGAACAAAATAGATGAATGATAAATAAATAGATGCAATTATCACCCAGTTCAAATAAGGGGTTTAGTGTAAATAACACCACTCCAATCTTCCTAAAAAAAAAAAAAAAGAAAACCACTCCAATCACTCAATTAAAGTAAATTTTTAGTTCTAATCAATCGAAAATAAATAAATAAATAAAATCCCACCTCCACAGCAGAAACGGCGTCGTTAAACCCTAGAACAAAAACCCTATTATTCCGTTTTGAGTCGCAGAGAGAACAACACTTCAGAAAGATGGAGGAAGAAGAAAACGAGAAGAGAGCAGTGAGAATATTCGTTGGAGGATTAAGTGAAGCCGTAACCGCCGAAGACATTCGCAGGTTATTTGAATCATTAGGTACCATTCAATCACTTGAAACCATCCGAACCAAAGGTCGCAGTCTTGCTTACCTCGATTTCCTCTCCGATCCTAAATCCGTTTCCAAACTTTTCAGCAAGGCAACGTTCTTCACTTTCATTAATTTTTTTTTTTTAATTATTAAAGGTTGAGTTTAGTTTCATCAAGGTAATGATTGTGTTGGCACTGCAGTATAATGGGTGTGTGTGGAAAGGTGGAAAGCTAAGACTTGAAAAGGCTAAAGAGCATTACCTTGATCGCTTGAAAAAAGAATGGGAACAAGACGTCATTCTTAGTACCGAACCACCAGCTGCTGATCTTTCTACTCGTAAGGAGGATTTGGTGAAGGAAATCCCTAATTCGAAACGCGCTGCGGATTTAAATGAAAAGCCTCTCAGTATTTTTTTCCCAAGATTAAGAACGGTTAGTTAGGAATATAACCTATTTACTCTCCTTTATTTATAGGGATTTATTGAGTTTAATGAAATCAGGAACCCTCCATTTTTCTATGTTATATAATTAATTTTAAAATACAGTTAAAACTCTTCTTGTTTGCTGCAGTCTTATTGAGGATAGTTTTGATTCGGTTTTATACTTCTTAAAAATACTATCTATGTACTTTCACTGATAAAAAAGGCCGTTCTATAAGAATTTCAGTGCAATGATTTTGATTTTTAAATAGCTTTCCTGATCTAGTATTTCCAAACCTATGATCGTGTAGTAATATAGAATTTATTTTTGCAGTTGTATAAATATTCCATTGCTAAACAGCTTGACACAACTTGTGCTTCTGTTCAGGTGAAATCCATACCATTCAGTGGAACTGGCAAGCATAAATACAGTTTCCAGAATATTAAAGTTCCTCCTATGCCTGTGCATTTTTGCGATTGTGAGGAACATTGTAGTCCTTTTGTCCCAAAAAGAGAAAAGGCATCTATGAATGGGGAAGCAGAAATTGGTGGAATAAATGATGAAGAAATTAACATAATGAATGCTGTGATGAACAAGCTTTTGGAAAAAGATAAGGTTCCTAACACCAAGCATCTTGGAAAGAAACATGATGGTTTTGAATCTCGTGATGCTTCTAATGAATTTGAAGCAGATAGTGAAACAGATGACGACGACGATATCATAATCAACATTGCAACGAAGAAAAATAAAGCAGCTTTAATAGGGAGCGAAGAACTTGAAAGGGTCATGGAAAATCAGGTTAATTTCATTTCTTTTCTTTTAATTTGGGGAAGCAGATTGAATTTATGGGTTTGTTTGGCAGAATAGTTGATGAGTTGAAAGCTGAGAAACTAATTTTTAACTGAAAGTTGTTTAGTCTATTTGAATTACAAATACTAGGTCAAATTAGCCATTGAACTAGTTGACTAATGCAAAATGACATAAAAACATGCATTTATATGTTTTTTTTAATGTAAGTTACTTTACTTTTTTCTTTTTTCGGGGAAAATGTCTCAGGTAATTACATTGTTAGGTTGTTTTAGTTAATTCTGAACACTTTTTATTTATTTTTTGGTTTAAGAATTAAATTAATAATGTAATGATTGAAATAATAATGTGATATTACAATAGTAACCTTATAGAGTAGTGACTTTTTATTGCATTTTATGTATCCCAAAATAATAAACAAAATAAATCTATCATCTAGCGGCTCACAATAAGTTCACAATAAAGGAGAAATTTCGTCAAAATAAAGGGTAATATTAAAAAAGCTGCTATAAGTTCAGACTTCACTTCAGGTAGCATCTGACATAATGCAATAAGCAAGTTGGATAAGTTCTTTTAGCAAATTCCTTTAATTTGGTCACTCTAACAAGCTATAAACTATAGCTAAAACACCTTTTCAAACACAAGCTATATCTAAGTGGTAGTGTCAGATTACTTTTATTCTATCTAATTGTTATTTTCGATCTTCAGGAATTATGGTCCAATAAAACCAATATTGATGAGAAAGAACCCAACAAGAGTATGCTTCAAGTGCAGAAAGGGAGCAATAGCAATCCTAACAAGGTAAAGAACAAAAAACCACTTCCCAAATCAGAAAGCAAAAGCAACGAGGGTGTGTCTAGTACCCCTGTTGGCAAGAGTAAAATGCTGACTCTTCTAGATGATCTGGCAGCTGGTAAACAGTCTACTGAACCAGAATATGATTTTGGAGTACTGGCTAAAGTTTCATGGTCTCAGAAGTCTTCATGGAAAGAACTTGTTGGTAAAGGAGGCAATGCTGCTTTCAGCGCCTCTCTCATATTGCCAAAGTTCGATTCTGGTAAAGATCAACAAAATTTTGATGGTTCTTTAACTCCCTCTTGTACGGATGATGAAACTGAAAACATGGAAATGCCGCTTGGTAAAGGAAGCAATGCTGCTTTCAGTGCCTCTCTCATAGGGCCAAAGTTTGATTCTGATAAAGATCAACAAAATTCTGATGGTTCTTTAACACCGTCATCTACAGACGATGAAACTGAAAACATGGAAAGCGATGAATACCTAGAGAGCAAACCCACCAATACACAAGTGATAGACGAGCTTTCTGAATCTTTAACACCCTCATCTACAGACGATGAAACTGAAAACATGGAAAGTGATGAATACCTAGAGAGCAAACCCCCCAATACACAAGTGATAGAAGAACTTTCTGAATCTTTAACACCCTCATCTACAGACGATGAAACCGAAAACATGGAAAGTGATGAATACCTAGAGAGCAAACCTCCCAATAATACACAAGTGATAGAAGAGCCTTCTGAAGCTCAACCTACCAATACACAAGCGATAGAAGAACCTGCTGAAGCTCAACCTACCAATAAACAAGCGATAACTGAACCTGTTGAAACTCAGCATAACACGGCACCAAAAGAGACCGGCAGAGGTTCTGCATGGCTGCAAAAGCAATCCTGGACCCAACTGGTTAATGAGAAACACAACTCATTTAGCATTTCACAAATTTTGCCTGGCATTACTTTCCCGGAACAAATGGCCAAGGAATCCATTTTGCACCCTGCTGATTCCAATGATTGCAAGCATAATGGTGCTGATAAGAATACTGTTAATGGAACTGTCATTGATGGCTTCAACTTAGGGAAGATTGTACCCGAGAATAGTGAGCATGCTGGTGCTTATGATATAGTTTCTGCTCCAGTAGTTGAGAAAATAGTTGAAACAAGTCCAAGGGAAGGATCCAGTGCAAAGGTTGAAATAGGAGAAACATGCTCGTTTATGAGAAGTGCTGCTTCTTTGAAAGAGTGGGCAAAAGCTAAAGCTGCTGTAAGTGGATCACTCAAAAGAAAACGTGGTGAGAAGTAAGGGCATAGTTTTCCATATTGAGCTACATGATCTTATATAAGCTGGTATTTGCTGTTAAACTATTGGTGTAATTTGATGAGGTGGTAGAACTATACCTCACGAATTAATTTTGTGATAGCCATGTGGTTTTCATCAATTATATTTTCCTCATTTCATTTACTTTTGGGTGGGCATTTAGCCTGGACAAGATGAAAATTTGTCCACCATGGGCAAGTCTATATTTGACTGACATTTGCCTGTTTGATTGGTTAACATATAATTACAAAATATACCCAATGTATTTAATAATCTCAATTAACGTGTTCTACTTTTACACCTCCCATTTTAAATCATTCCCCTACCTAATTAACGAAAGTTGGCCATGTATATTTCCCCACTATAATAATATAGGTTTATTTTGAGAAAAAAAATAGGAGTGGTATTATTTCATGATTTCATCTTTATCATACCTTCAGAATTCATAGAAGAAATTGTTTCATGCAACTTCGATCATGCTGTTTCTCCCATTCGAGCTTTGTGCACATTTTAGTTTATGGTTTGCTCGAGATTAACAAAAGATTAAGTGAAGATCAGGTGGTTTAGATCTGGGGTTGATTTGGAGTTTAGCTGCTGTCAATAATCTATTTTTTTTAAGGTCAAAACCAATCCAAAGAATACAAATTGCACAAAACTAAATATTATTATGAGTTTGGATCTTTTTTCTTTTGTTAAAAATGTTCAGACTGGAATATATTTTAGATTCATATTTAAAAACCGAACCAAACTACCTATATAAATTTTATTGCTCATTTAATTTTAATATGAAATATTGTATTAAATTATTATTTGTTAGTTTTAATTAATTTTTAATAATACATATTTGTTTAATTTGATACATTTTTATTATTATTTTATAAGTTTCAAATATAATCGATCAATTTTATTTTAAAATGTTAATTTTTAGTATATTAGATATAACATTTTACTGCAAACTTGTTACTTTAACATAATTTTATAATATTAATATTAAAATAATAATTTATAAATTGTAATTTGGATCAATAAAAAACTGATCCAATTTAAACGATCCAATTTAAACGGCATTAACTTTAATATGATAGAACTTTTCACTTAATCACAATTATGAATCTTGTGCCTTGATTTTATTTTATTTTGGTGTAAACTGGAGCAAGGCTGCATTTTTAAGACTGAATTTAAACTCATAATCTCTAATTAATTAGAAAGAGATCTGTGCCATCTCATCAAAGTGCTCTTAAGTAAATATCGATCTCATCAAAGTGCTCTTAAGTAAGTATCGATGATTTTAACATTAATCTCTTTAGATAGTTTTTTCAGTCCTATCAACTGTAGGATGGTGCCTGATAGAAGAATTGCTGTGGAGTTTTTTTTGCATTCATATGGTTCCAATAGTGATAGTGAATCAGTGATATATGGTAGATATTATCATATTAACCAACAAACAAGCTCAATCAATCTAATTTTATTGGACAAAGCATTGATTAAGAAGTCTCACGAGCCTATAATATTCTTTTCTTACATGCTATCTTATTTCCTTTCAACATGGATTTTTCCACCGTACGTAATTGTAGTGAGTTGGGATTTAGTTTAAAGAGTATTATAAAGTCTCAAATTCTAAAACTCCTTCTCGAGATTTTTCTTGACTACACGTGGTTGTAAAATGCAGAGAAGAAAAACAAAAACTAATAAAAGAAACATGCATAAAATCTAGTAGAAAAATAATTTTTTACTACATTACTTGAATAAAAAATACAACACAGTTATATAGAAAAAAACTACAAGTTTGATTGTTTGACTAGAATAAAAATATACAATGAACAGTAATTATCATTGTTTTTGGTTCACTCAACTTGCAACACGTAAGACTCTGAATTTTATAAAATCTAATTTATGTAATTTTTTTTTTGTGTGTTGAATTCCTTAGACTATTAGTCCAATTTTTATTTTATGAATTCTTATGCAAATCATCTAATGTTAACCATTTTCTGATGATTCAAATGTAAACCATTTTCTGATCTGATGGTTCTAATGTTCTGCTTCTGCTTCTGATGGTTCTGATGTTAACCATTTTCTGATGATTCAAATGTAAATCATCCTGTTTCTGCTTCTGATGATTCTAATGTTAATCATTCTATTTCTGCTTATGATGATTCTGATAATCATCATGTTTTCTGTTTTTGATGATTCTGATCACCTTCCTGTTTTCTGTTTCTGATGATTCAGATCATCATCCTGTTTCCTGCTTCTGATGATTCTGATAATCATTATGTTGTTTCTGCTTCTGGTGATTCTGGCATGAACCATTCTGTGCTTCTTCTGATCAATTCTGGATGAAGTCTAGGCGAAGTCTGGGTTATTCAAAATTCGATCGTCATGCCATGTTTTGGTCAAATTATCTTCTGGATTACTTCTTGCTTTTGACAACTTATGGTCTGGAACAACTCTCCACATGACAGGCTTCACAATAGTATGGTCCAAAGAATCTTCTGATATTTATTCCCTCTGATATAATCCATCAAAGATATCTTCTGGTCACTTCTGGACAAGTATGGACTGTGTTGAAATTACACTGCCAGACTATGTTCTGATCAGTATAACTTCTGGATTGCTTCTGATATTTTAATCATTCTTGTTTGGAGCAATTCATATTTGGCAGGCTTCCCTCTGGTGTTTTCCAGATGTTCTTCTGATTTTGTTTTTGTTTGATATAAGCCTCCAAAGTTATCTTCTGGTCGGTTTTGGACATTCTGTTTTATCTTCTGATAATTCCAGAAATGCATCTTCTGCAAATTCAGAATGTATCTTCTGATACATTCATCTTCTGATGGTTATGTGTGAATCATTCTGTTTTACTTCTGATGATTCTGATAATCATCTTGTTTTTGCTTCTGATGATTCTGATAATCATTCTATTTGTTTCTGATGATTCTGATGTTAATCATCCTGTTTCTGCTTCTGATGATTCTGGTGTGAATCATTCTGTTTTGCTTCTGATGATTCTGGTGTGAATCATCCTATTTTGCTTCTGATGTTAGTCATTCTGATTCTGGTTCTGTTTCTGATGTTCTGGGGTTGATCCTTCTGGTTCTGTTTCTGATGTTCTGGTGTTGATGATTTTGATTCTGGTCTTGTTTCCTGATGTTCTGATATTAATCATTCATTCTGGTTCTATTTCTGATGTTCTGGTGTTGATGATTCTGATTCTGGTTCTGTTTTCTGATGATCTGATGTTGATCATTCTGGTTTTGTCTTCAGTATTCGACTACAGGCATGCTGTATTCGAATACAGAATGTTAAAATTGCAGATTTTCACTAGTTTCAGCTTATGTATTCGAATACAAGGGATTTGTATTCGAATACAGATTCGTGTTTTTCCAGAAACTCAGTTTTTAGCTTCTGTATTCGAATACAGATTCGTGTTTTCCAGAAAATCAAGTTTTAAACTCTGCCTTGTGAATTTTAAAGTGTTGGGGAACAATGGAAAGACTTATGATGATTAAGTATGGAATTGGTGAGATAATGTGAATTGTTAATGATTACTTGAATGTTTAAGCATTGATGCGTTGATAATAAAATTGGTTGTGTTGAGGTGATTTGAGAAATGGTGGAAATGCATGAAATTCATTGATGTCGCATACTGTTTTCAATGAAGAGAAAACATTGCATGTTCATGCATTGCATAGTCAAGTGGTGACTGCGATGGGCCACAGAGTTGATGCGGTGACCGTGATGGGCCGCGAAGTTAAGTAGTAACCATGTGTTATAGAATAGTTCCGCGTGTATTAGACGGTCTGTTCTATCCGGGGTCAGAGTAGTTCCGCGTGTATTAGACGGTCTATTCTACTCGGACTACGGAGTGGTTCCGCGTGTATTAGACGGTCCATTCTATCCGTGCGAGGATTTAACTTCTGTGTATTTGGCCTGTGAGAGGCTAATACATGTAATTGTAGTGACCATGATGGTTATAGAATAGTTCCGCGTGTATTAGACGGTCTATTCTATCCGGGTTTAGAGTAGTTCCGCGTGTATTAGACGGTCTATTCTATCCGGGCTACGGGATGGTTCCGCGTGTATTAGATGGTCCATTTCATTTGTGAAGTCGTGCTGGTCTGTTGAGCGACTGCACTGGTGCTGATCTGTGAGAGATTGCACCCTGGTCTTGAGGGCCGTTAAAGTCTGACATATATAAATCGTGCTAGTCTGTGAGAGACTGCACGTGTGCTGGTCTGTGAGCGACTGCACCTTGGTGATTCCAAGAAAATTGTATACATGAGCATATACATATTGCATTGGGGGATTGACCGGTGGGTCACGATTGGATTATGATGATGAGTGGAAATTGAATGTGTGTGAGTACTGTTCAGAATCTGAATTTCTGATTTAATGATTGTGATTTGCTGAGGTGTTGTTTGTACTTACCACATATTTCATAATAATTGGCTGCTGTTTTGAAAAGGCATATATGTCATTAAATTTCAAATGAGCATTATTATTTTCCTCATCATTGTCATATATTATGCCATGAATATATGTGTTGTTGTGAGATATATGCTATGTGCTTATTTGTTAATTTCGGTCGGTGACCCTTGCTATTATATTGTGGACTTTGGGCTTTGCCCTCAGATGTTACCCGAACCCGTCCTACCGACGGATACACTAACGACGGAAGCGTTGTTAGTTTCCCCTGATCTTTACGTACGGAGTCTACGTGGATAACGCAGAGGGACGGACGGTTGGCTGAAGACGAGACTTATAGAGGATACGGTGGAGACCGTGCTACTATAGCTTAGTGCATGATCAGTCTAGACTTTTGTATAGGGTCTTGAGTTTTGGGAAATGTAATTTTATTTTGGGAATTAACGTATTACTTTTTCTGCTGTATTATTCTGCACTCTGACACAAATTGGGTGATAACTTTTGAAATGAACTGATTTCATTTTAATTCCCTTGATATTAATTTTGGGAAAACTCATTTTAATTATTAAAAAAAAAAAAATACACCCGCACTGTGTTTTAAACTCGGGGTGTTACAGGTTCACGCTTGCATAAAAGCCTATTAGGCCTGACAGGCCGACCTATATATATATATTATTTATTAATGTTATTTTTTATTATTATTTATTAATATTATAGTTTCCTATTTTAAAGTTTATGTATATATATCTTATTATTTATTAATGTTATGTATTAATATTATTATTTCCTATTTTAAAGTCTATCAATTAGGCTATTTTAATATTATTTTATTATATTAGATTTGATTATAATTTTATTAGTTTTCCTTATATAAAACTTTCTAATTTAGCCTATTTAAAAAAATGTAAAATATAACATTTAAATATTTTAATGTGAATAAGGCTTTTAAATAGGGTTTCAGGTCAGGCCAGATTTTTAAAAAGGCCAGGCCAGGCCGAAAAAAAAGTCTATGATAGGCCGTAGGCCAGGCTTAGGCCTAAAAAATTAATCGTAGGCCAGGCTCAGACCTTTCAAAGCCTAGCCCGGCCTGGCCTATTCCCACCCCTATCAATTGACATGATAATTGTTAATTTAGTCTTCCATTTGGTTAATAAATGTCCCAAATAATAGGATATAGTAATTAGTTTTTAATTATGTTGTTAGAAGACTGAGTAAGCAGGCGCGCATTTCTGCTTCTGGCCGCGTTTTTTGCTTCTGGTGATTCTGTTTGTTTTCGTTCATTCTGTTTTACTGTACCGTTTCTTCTGGTACTTCTGTTTTGTATTTTGGCTATTTAATGGCTCCAGTTTTAATTAATAAACAAGTTTTTCCCATTCAAGCATTGAGATTATCATTCTAAGTACTTTAACAATTGGTATCAGAGCTTCGAAAGAGGCATGATAAACGTGAGAGTGTGGACAGTGAAGTCCAGAACAAACACGAGAGTTTGAGTGTGTGAGTAAAACACAAAGAAATTAAGATGTCAACCTCAAAAAGGTTTGTGCAGCCGTGCATTCCTAAATTTGATGGCCATTATGATTACTGGTCAATGACAATGGAGAATTTCCTTAGGAGCAAGGAGATGTGGAACCTGGTGGACGAAGGAATTCCAGCACCAGCAGTTGGAAATACACCAGCAAGTGAGGCTCAGAGAAAGAGCGTGGAGGAAGCCAAACTCAAGGATTTAAAGGTGAAAAATTTCCTGTTTCAAGCCATTGACAGAGAAATATTGGAAACAATCCTTGACAAGGGAACATCGAAAGTGATTTGGGACTCAATGAAACAGAAGTATCAAGGGTCCACGAAGGTACGAAGAGCACAACTTCAAGCCTTGAGGAAGGAATTTGAGTTACTGGCCATGAAAGAAGGAGAGAAAGTAGATAACTTCTTGGGGCGGACTCTAACCGTGGTCAACAAAATGAAGACAAATGGTGAGGTGATGGAACAAAGCACAGTAGTCAGTAAGATACTTAGATCATTGACCTCCAAATTCAACTGTGTTGTTTGCTCAATAGAGGAGTCAAATGATCTAAGTACCTTGAGCATTGATGAATTACATGGAAGTCTACTTGTTCATGAACAGAGGATGCAGGGACACTAGGAAGAAGAACAAGTGTTAAAAGTGACATATGATGAGAGATCAGGCAGAGGAAGAGGTAGAGGCATGAATAGAGGAGGACGAGGTAGAGAACGAGGCAGACAAACTTTCAACAAAGCTATAGTTGAATGTTTCAATTGTCATAAATTGGGACACTTTCAAAATGAGTGTTCAGAATGGGACAAAAGAGCCAATTATGCAGAGTTGGATGAGGAGGAAGAACTTCTGCTGATGTCCTATGTTGAGATGAATAATTCAAAGAAAGAGGTAGTATGGTTTCTTGACTCTGGTTGTTTTGTTGGAACCAAGTTGGTTCTAAGTACTTAGGATTTTGATGTTTACAAAAGCACTCCATGTAATCTTATTTTGAACCTTGAATTATTAAATCAAATGTCACCAGAAATTGAAGATTGCAGAAGCAGAAAATGCATTCTGGAATTACCAGAGGATACACCAGGATGTCAAAAACACTACCAGAGGATATCTTTTCTGGCCCAGATCCGAAGGAAGCAAAGTCATAAGGAGACCTGGACCAGACCAGAAGGAAGCCTGCCATAGGGAGAGTTGTTCCAGACTAGAAGGAATCAAATGTTAGATTTATTCCAGAAGTTATTCTGACTAGAAGATGGTCTGGCAGTGAAATGATAAACAGTCCAAACTTGTTCCAGACTTAATCAGAGGATGAATTAATGGGTCCAGAACAAAGGAATTAATCCAGATTTGACCCAGACCAGAAGATAGCATGGTCAAGGGTATGAAACTAAGTCCAGACCAGAAGAAATGATTTCCAGAATTGATCCAGACCTGATCCAAAATCAAAGGTAAAATGTCCAGACTAAAATATTACTTGTCCAGATTTAATTTCAGTTTAATCCAAACCAAGTCCAGAATTGGTCCAGATCAGAGGGAAGATTTCCAGATCAATGGTTCAGTTTTAATTATTTGGCCCAGTGTTGGCCGAGATCAGAAGATTAGACCATGACCCAATGTTGGCCAAAATCAAAAGGACAGAAAGTGTGGTCCAGTTGTGGCCGAGATCAGAGGATCACAGCAGATCAGTTTGCTGGACCAGGATGGCCGAGATCAGAAGATCATAAGGTTATGAAGTATGGTCCAGGGATGGCCGAAATCAGAGGATCACAGCATATCAGTTAGTATGGTCCAGATGTGGACTAGCGCAAGAAGATCAAATGGTCCAGATTTAATCATGAGGATTAACGGTGGAGATTTTAATTTATTTTGATCAAAGTATTAAAAAGATTTGTTACAAAAATAAAGTGAAGTATTGTGGAATTCAGGAGCTGTGGCAGGAAGGAACTAAAAGACTTGATTGGCCAGTTATTTTGAAAGAAAATCTGAAGCTTAATAAAAGATATGTTTTTTATTTATATGAAGCCCAATTGGTCAAGATATTTTTGCAAGAGAATCCAGCAAGATTCAGCTCCAAATTAAGCTTGAAAGAGGCCCAAATCTGCATCTATAAAAGGAGGCTTAAGGCAGAATACTTTGTATCAAAAATCACAAAAGAGTTATACACTTCCAAAGCAAACACTCAAGTTTTCAGTGAGGTCAATTGTGAGTTCCAGCTTTCAAGAAGCAAGCACTCGTGTTATTTTCTTTCCTTTGTGTTAGATCTAAGTTGTTGAAGTAGAGTCTATAATCTGAGGGAGTCAGAAGGGGTAGCAGATTACTTGGCAATTAGATTCAAAGTATTGTAATTCCTTCTACAATCTGGGGTTGTCAGATTGGCAGGAGAAGACTTAGGAAGTCAAGGTGTTGTATTCCTCAAGAGTCTAGGATTGTTAGACTGTTTGAGAAGACTGACTTGGAGGGTCAGTGGAACTGGTGTAATTCAAGGTTTGAATTAGTGAAATCATTCAAGGTGAAGGGAGTGGACGTAGCCTCGTTAACGGTGAACCAGTATAAAAATTCTGTGTTTTACTTTTTACTTTATATCCGCTGCTAACTCTGTTTTTTATTCATCAAGTTTTGTTTTAAAAGTATAAAAACAGGAAAAGTAATCAAGTTAGTCAAACACAATTCAACCCCCTTCTCGTGTTTGCACCTTCACTAACCATATGACATGAAACAAGCAATGGTTTGTGGAGGTGGATAAGCAATTCAGTCATTCAGTGAAACTTGGAAACAATCTCAAAATGCCAGTGAAAGGGAAGGGCGACATCAGAATTGAAGTCGAAGGTGCAACTCAGGTGATCTATGAAGTTTATTATGTTCCTGAGCTGAAAAATAACCTGTTGAGTATGGGTCAGTTACAAGAGAAAGGGTTGGCTATCCTGATACAAAATGGAGAATGCAAAATCTATCATCCCAGAAGAGGACTAATCATGAACACACGTATGACATCTAATAGGATGTTTGTAGTTCTGGCTAATGTTCTGGTACATACATCATCTGCATGTCTAAGTGTGAGAAGTGATGATACTGGTGACTTGTGGCATAAAAGATATGGTCACTTAAGTATTACCAGTCTAAATTTATTGCACCAGAAGGAACTTGTCAGAGGACTTCCCAAGTTCCAGATGCCAGCCAATGTGTGTACAAGCTGCATGAAAGGGAAACAACATCGGAAGATCATTCCAAAGAAAAGCAAGTGGAGAGCAACACAGAAGCTACAACTTGTACACTCAGACATTTGCGGACCTATCACTCCAAAGTCATATGGCAACAAAAGGTACCTACTAACTTTCATTGATGACCTGAGCCGCAAGCTTTGGGTCTATTTTCTAAATGAAAAGAGTGAAGCCTTCACAACATTTAAAAGCTTCAAAAATGTTGTGGAGAAGGAGTCTGGTTTATCTATTTGTGGTTTAAGGACAGACAGAGGAGGGGAGTTCACCTCCAAGGAATTCACAGAGTTTTGTAGACTTGAAGGTATTAAGAGACAACTGACTACAGCCTACACTCCTCAACAAAACGGGGTTGCAGAACGCAAAAATCGTACCATACTTAACATGGTGCGATGTTTTCTAGAAGAAAAGAAGATGCCTACTCCATTCTGGCCAGAAGCTGTGAAAATGACATGTCACATTCTCAACTGAAGTCCAACTTCTGCTGTAAAGAATAAAACACCAGAAGAATGCTGGAGTGGAGTGAAGCCTAATGTTGATCATTTTCGAGTGTTTGGATGTGTTGGAAATGTACATGTACCAAATGCAAAGAGGTTAAAGTTGGATGCTTGAAGTCAAGAGTGTGTGCTGATAGGGTATAGTGAAGAGTCTAAGGGATACAAAATGGTCAATCCGACTACAAAGAAGGTGATAATTAGCAGAGATGTTGTGTTTGAAGAAGGGAAAAGCTGGGATCGGAGAAAGACATAAGGAGAAGCTAAGAATGACATTTTTGACTGGGGAGAAGTTGATGAAGATACATATGCTTCTAGTGATGAAGAAAGTGAAGAAGAAGGAGAATCTGGTCAAAGTAGTATCTCCAGTGATACTGCTTCTGGTCACAGTAGTATCTCCAGTGATACTACCACATCTACACTTCCTAGAAGAGTCACTCGAGCTCCAACCTATCTTCAAGATTATATAAGTGGAGAAGGACTTTCAGAAGAAGACGAAGATGTACAAAATTTAGTTCTGTTTATATCTTCTGATGATCCTATTTACTATGAAGAAGCAGGAAAATTAAAAAGATGGAGGGATGCAATGGATATGGAGTTCAATGCTATTGTAAAGAATGAAACCTGGGAGCTTGTTGATGCACCAAAGGAGGTCAAAGTAATTGGTGTAAAGTGGATCTATAAAACCAAATTAAATGAGAAGGGTGAAGTAGATAAGTGTAAAGCTCGTCTTGTGGCTAAGGGATATGCACAAGAGAAAGGAGTAGACTATAATGAAGTCTTTGCTCTAGTTGCTAGGTGGGATACAATCCGAACAGTGATAGCATTGGCAGCAAGAAATGGATGGACAATCTTTCAACTTGATGTCAAAAGTGCCTTTCTTCATGGTGAGCTGAATGAAGATGTTTACATTGCTCAACCTCTAGGCTATGTGGTCAGTGGGGCAGAGAAGAAAGTATACAAATTAAAGAAAGCACTCTATGGTCTAAAGCAGGCACCAAGAGCGTGGTTTAGCAAAATTGAAAGCTACTTCATTAAGGAAGGGTTTGAGAAAAGCAGCTATGAGCACACCTTGTTCATCAAAAGAGAAGAGAAGAACAAGATCCTAATTGTAAGTCTCTATGTTGATGATCTTATTTTTACTAGCAACGATACAATTATGGTGAATGAGTTCACAGAGTCTATGAAAAAGGAGTTTGAGATGACTGATCTGGGTAAGATGAAGTATTTTCTGGGAGTTGAAATACGGCAGAACTTCAATGGCATTCACATTGGTCAGAAGAAGTATGTTGAAGAAGTTCTAAAAAGGTTTGGTTTGGAAAGTTGCAATGGAGTTAAGAATCCCATGGTTCCAGGAAGTAATAGACTAACAAAACAAGAAGATGGTAAGAAGGTAGATGCAACCTTATTCAAGCAAATGGTGGGAAGTCTGATGTACATGACAGTCACAAGACCTGATTTAGCTTATAGTGTTTGTCTAATAAGTCATTTTATGGCCAATCCTATGGAGTCTCACATGATGGCAGCCAAGAGAATTCTCAGATACATTAGTGCTACTACTGAGCTTGGTGTATTCTACAAAAGGGGATGTAAAGATGAGATGCTAGCCTACACGGACAGTGACTATGCAGGGGATGTGGATGATCGAAAAAGTACTTCTGGGTATGTTTTCATGCTAAGTGGAGGAGCAGTAACTTGGTCATCAAAGAAGTAGCCAGTAGTGACACTTTCAACCATAGAAGCAGAATATGTGGCAGCTGCTTCTTGTGCATGTCAGTGCATTTGGTTACAACAAATACTTAAACAGATTGGAGGCACTCAAAGTAAAAGTGTCAAGGTTCTGTGTGATAACTCTTCTACGATAAAACTTGCAAAGAATCCAGTCTTCCATGGTAGGAGTAAGCATATTGATGTAAGGTTTCATTTTCTAAGGAATCTCACAAAGGATGAAGTGATTGATATGAAATACTGTGGTACAAGTGAGCAGTTGGCTGACATTATGACTAAACCTATGAGGCTGGAGGTGTTTGAAAAACTCAGGAAAGCACTTGGAGTGAAGTCAGCTGGAGAAGTAAACTGAAATGCCTCTAGCATGTCCAGTTTAGGGGAGCGATTGTTAGGTCGCATGTCCAGTTTAGGGAGCAATTGTTAGATCGATTGGCATGATAATTGTTGATTTAGTCTTCCATTTGGTTAATAAATGTCCCAAATAATAGGATAGAGTAATTAGTTTTTAATTATGTTGTTAGGAGACCGAGTAAGCAGGCGTGCATTTCTGCTTCTGGCCGCGTTTTTTGCTTCTAGTGATTCTGTTTGTTTCCGTTCCGTCTGTTTTACTGTACCGTTTCTTCTGGTACTTCTGTTTTGTATTTTGGCTATTTAATGGCTCTAGTTTTAATTAATAAACAAGTTTTTCCCATTCAAGCATTGAGATTATCATTCTAAGCACTTTAACAAGGTGTTAGTGTTGAGGGTGTTGTTTAAAAATAAAATAAATTTTCTATCATTGTTATTGTAGTTGTTAGTGGATGATGAGATTAGTTTTTGATTGTATAGGGTCTTAGTGTTTTTTTTTGTGGTTGTACTTATTTTGCTTTGGGATAACTGTATCTAGAGCTGTCAATTTGTCAAACCCCCTCTATATTGGCCCCAGCCCACATATTGGATTGGGCCAAAAAATCTTATAATATAAAGGTCCATTAAAAGAAAGCCCCCAAAATTATGTGGGCTTAAAGGGCCCATAGGCCCATTAAAAAATCAATTATTTTTTTTGAAATAATTTTTTTTTTCGATTTTTTTTTATGTTCTAAATAAAATTAACAAATTCAATAATTTTTTAATTTCGATTTTTTTTTTGAAATTTATTTGATTTAGAAATTGTCGATTATTTTTATGTTTTAAATAAAATTAACAAATTCAATAATTTTTCTTTCGATTTTTTTTCCGAATTTTAATTGATTTAGAAATTGTCGATTTATTTTTTGATGTTCTGAATAAAATTAACAAATTCAATAATTTTTCAATTTCGAATTTTTTTCCGAATTTTATTTGATTTAGAAATTGTCGATTTTTTTTATGTTCTGAATAAAATTAACAAATTCAATAATTTTCAATTTTTGATTTTTTCTTTCCAAATTTTATTCGATTTAGAAATTGTCGATTTTTTTTATGTTCTGAATAAAATTAACAAATTCACGAATTTTTCAATTTTTTAATAATTAAAAAATTTAAATAAAATTAAACTATGTCATTAATATTTTTTATTAAATTATTTCTTATATGTCATTTCATGTCTCTATCTTAATGAAAACATGAAATGGGCCCTAGGCCCCCGGCCCAAGCCCACAAAAATTAAAAAATAAGGTGCTGGGGCCAAAGAAAAAAATTTATTAAGAGGGGCTTAAAATTTGGGGCCTAATAAGAAGTTTATTAAAGGGGGCTTTGAGATTAGGAGCTTTTTTGATAGCTTTAATTGTATCTATGATAGACCTTGACAATTGATTTTTTTGTGTGGGTCCATGTTCTATTTTTTTTACGTGACCATGGGGGATAACATTCTTGGAGCAGTGCTTTTGTGCAGGTGTCTGTCCAGAATATCCTAGGAGTATGAGTGATGTTGAGGTGTTTGCGTGCTTTAGATTATTGTCCCAAAAAAAAAACTATCTTAACTTGTTTGTATAAATGATGTAATTATTTATGACTCATGTCTTTTTGTGCTACGACGTATTATTTTATTATATTGTTTTAAAAAAAATGCACTGGCGCTGTTAAAAATCAGGGTGTTACCCAACACATCCAATACTCCATAAGGCACGAGTCTTTCACCTAATCATGACAACTACAACATAAAATAAAATAAACATAATACAATTTAAAAGTATATTAGACAAGTCTCAAATTCTAACATTCTTTCTCTAGATTTTTTTTTAATATTCCAAGCTTTGATTTCAACTCTTCAAACTTGCCCTTAGAAAGAGCTTTGGTCATTACATCTGCTATATGATTTTCTGAATTGTAATGCTCCAAACTTACTTCTTTTGACTTTTCATGCTCTCTAATAGCATGATATTTCACCTTAATGTATTTGGTTCTCCCATGTTAGACATGATTTTTTTCTATAGCAATAGTAGATCTGTTATCAACTCATATGATAGTAGCTTTATTTTGAACTTGTCCCACATTTGGTAAAATATTTCTTAGCCAAATAGTTTGATTTGTTGCTGTTGCAACGAAAATATATTCAGCTTCAGCTGAGGATTGAGCTACCATATCAAGTAACCCATTTAATAATGTCAATTTAACGTCAAAATGATAAAGTTTTCATCCCAATTTTACTGCCAAGGCAACCAACAATCTAATTATATCATGCCTTGAAACAGGTGCAAAAGTATTTGAAAAATTAAAACCATGTTGAAAATAACCTTTTACCACCAATCTGACCTTAAGTTTATTTACAGAATCATCTAGGTTGAGTTTGGTTTTGTAAACCCACTTAACACCGATCACCTTTTGATTTTTTGGTTTGTCTACAAGTTGCCAAGTATTATTTTTCTCAATCATCTTCATCTCCTTTTGCAAGGCAACTTTCCAGCCCTCAATATCAACATCTTCAGCATACCCTGCATGAACTAATGTAGCTATATTGAACCTATCATAAATGTCATCCAAGGTTCTAGTACCTCAGGTTGGAAAATCAATGTGATTATCATAATCTTTATCTTCTAAGTTTTGCTCTTCCCAATTGTTTGCTGCTGGAAACCCTTTAGTTGAACCTTCAACTTGGCTTTTCTCCTAATTCCATTTAGAGAACTCGTCAAACTTCACATCTCTGCTAACCATGATTTTTTTTGTCTCTAAAATGTATATTTGACATTCTTCGTAATTACTACTATACCCTAGAAATATACCAAATTTTGACTTTGTTTCCAGTTTTTCTTTTTTCACATTTGGAGCATGAGCATAACACACACAACCAAATATTTTTAAATGTTCCACATAAGGCTTCCTTTCATATCATGCTTCAAATGGTGTTTTTCCCTTCAAAGCTTTGGTAGGCAACAAATTGAAAACATCGAGCCATCTTCATGAATGTCATGTTCTTCCTTTCATTTACTCCATTTTGTTGTGGACTGTAAGGAATAGTAAATTGATGCTGGATACCAACCATCTCATAAAAAGATTTAAATTATCCTGCTATATACTTAGTTCCATTATCAGATATAAGCTTTTTAATTTGACAATCAACCTCTTTTTCAACCATAAGTTTGAACCTCTGAAATGTATCAAACACATTTGACTTTTGCCTTAAAAAATATATCCAACTCATCTATGTAAAATCATCTATAAATACCAAATAATACTTGCTGCCATTTAAGGATGTTGTTTGTATTGAATGATACACATCACTATGTATGAACTGCAATTTTTCATAAGCTCTCCAACCTGATACAACAGGATATGACAATCTACTTTGTTTCCCAAATTAGCAAACATCACACACATCAACAACATCGTTAATGATTGGTAAATTTTCAATCAAATCATTAGAACTCGTTTGCTTCAGTGTGGAGTAGCTAAAGTGATCCAACCTTTTATGCCACAAAGAGGAATCGTCAACTATACATGGAAAAAAATGCATGGTTGTTTGCTTCAACTAAATTGGAAAACTTTTACCTCTCATTTCAACAAACATTAACTTTAACCCGAAAGGATAAATAATAATGCATCTCATGGCTTTGAAATGCAATGAGTAGTTCTATTCCATCATGTGCCCCACACTCATAAGACTTTGATTTATTTCAGATTCAAATAAAACATCTAAAATACATTTGATACTTGAGGGAGTTTCAACAACTGCAATTCATTTACCTTTGCCATCAACATGTCCTCCGTTGCTAATGGTAACTTTGGAGTAGAAGAACTTATCAAGTTCCTTAAAAATGTTACCATTATGATTCATATGGTTGGTGCACTCACTTTCTATTAGCCATGATTCTTTGCTATTGGTTGTTGAATAGAAAGAAGCCATAAATAATTGTTCTTCAAACTCTTAGTGGTGCTCAACAACTTGGGCTAGCTGCACCTATTGGTTTGCTTTGTTTTTTCAATTTTTCACCACATGACTAAGTTTATTGCAAGCTCTACATTTAACTCCTGGCATGTACCAACAATAATTCTCTAAATGAATATCTTTTTTGCAAATGTTGGCAAGGCGAACACTTCTTTTTCTAACCTCCCCCTTTGTTGTTGGCCTCCTCCTTTTTTTCTTCACCTTTATTTTCACAAAAAGGTTTTTTCTCAAAACTATTGCAACTTTGGTGTTTGCGTTTGGTGCCGGAGAAAATGACACCTACATTTTCTTGCATTCTCAAAGATCTTCTAGGCTTAGTAGCCTGCAAAGCACTAACAAGATCAACAAATGTGATTTGAGAAAAATCTTTATTTTCTTTGAAAAAAGAGATCTTTGCTTCAAATCTCTCTAGAAGACACACTAGAATTTTTTCCAGAACTCTTTTATCACCGAGCTCCTCTCCCATCAATCTAATTTGTGTAAAAATCTTTGAAATTATATGTTAGAAAATTCTCTAACAGTTTTTGTTTCTTTCAGTTTTATTGCTTCGAACTCTCTTCTCAAGTTCAACACTTGCATATTCTTGAAGGTGCAAACACGAGAAGGGGGGTTGAATTGTGGTTGACTAACTTGAATACTTTTTCTGTTTTTGTAGTTTTATAACAAAACCTGATGTATGAATCAAACAGAGTTAGCAACGGATATAAAGTAAAAATAAAAACACAGAATTTTATACTGGTTCACCATTAACGAGGCTACGTCCAGTCTCTTCACTTTGAAGGATTTCACTAATTCAAAACCTTAAATTACAACAATACCACTGACCCTCCAAGTCAGTCTTCTCAAACAATCTAACAATCCTAGACTTTTGAGGAATACAACACCTTGACTTTTCAAGTCAAGTCTTCTCCTACCAATCTGACAACCCCAGATTGTAGAAGGAATTACAACGCCTTGAATCTAATTGCTAAGTAATCTGATACCCCTTCTGACTCCCTCAGATTGTAGACTCTACTTCAACAACTTAGATCTAACACAAGGGAAAGAAAAACACGAGTGCTTGCTTCTGGAAAGCTGAAACTCACAATTAACCTCACTGAAGGAAATATTGTCCAGATGAAAACTTGGTAAGACCAGAAGGTAATCTTGTCCATAAGGAGACTTGGTCAGACCAAAAGGAAACAGAGTTCAGAAGATAACTTAGTCCAGAACAGAAGATATGTTCCAGACTTGGTCCATAACAGAAGACATGTTCCAGACTTGGTCCAAAATAGAAGACATGTTCCATACTTGGTCCAGAACAGAAGACTTGGTCCAAACCAATAGATAGCATGATTCAAAACAGATCACATGGTTCAGATCAGAAAATCACAGGTCCAGATCAGAATATCACATAGTCTAGATCAGAATGTTACACTGTCCAGATCAGGAAACAAAATGGTACACATCAGATCACATGGTACAGATCAGCAGATCATATGGTCCAGATTTAAATCATGATGCAGATCAGTGAAGACTTAATTAAAATTCGAAGAAGACTTGATTGATTTTTGATAGAAATCTAATCAAAGTATTAAGGAGATTTGATTCAAAAATCACTGAAGACTTGAAGGAAATTCAAATGAAATCTGAAGCAAGAAGATACGGTTCAAAATTAAAGTAAAACAGGATTGGCCAACAGAATTTTCAACGGAAATCTGAGCAAAATTTATCTCGAATTTAAGCTTGGACAAAGCCCTAATTGCAGCTATAAAAGGAGGCTTCAGGAAGTAGCATTAGGCAATCGAAAATACAAGAACTCAAGCTTCATATTCAAAGTAATCCGAGAGTTCAAAAGAGAGAATCAATTGAGTGCAAAAGCAATATTATCTAAGTGTTTTCGAGAGAGAAATAGTGCAACAATCAGCTTTCCAGAAGCAATTTTGTAGAGTTCCAAATCATTGTAATCAAACCCATTAGACGTGTAGATTCCTTCTTCAATCTGGGGTTGTCAGATTGTTAGGAGAAGACTTTACTTGTAGGGTCAAGGTGTTGTTGTTGTTCCTCAAAAGTCTAGGGTTGTTAGGCTGTTTGAGAAGACTGACTTGGAGGGTCATGTGCTGTAATTCAAAGTATTTTGAATTAGTGGATTAAAGCCTTTAGAGTGAAAGGACTGAATGTAGCCAAGTTAATGGTGAACCAAGATAAATCGCTGTGTTCTTATGTTGTTATTATCCACTGCTGAGTCTGATTAATTGTTCATCAAATAACTCACATCAACATTCAACAAAACAACAAAAGAATTCAAGTTTAACAAACACAATTCAACTCCCCCTTCTCGTGTTTGCACCTTCAGCAAGTATATAAAATAATAAGAATGGTGGAAGAATGTTTTTTAGATGTGTCACATCAGATTTTTTTCTGAGGTGCAAATATTTGAATGAAGTGGTACAATGTGTGATGACGTGTCGTAATAGAATTTGAGAGTCCATTTTAATATATTATAATAGATGTATTTTGACCCCACTCATTCAAGTTCGAGTCTAACCCGAATCAATCCATTTAAATCTAATAATATTCAGTTTAGGTAGCAGATTTTACATTTTGAACCAATGGATCTACAAACTCAACCCATTAACATGACATATATATTTTATTTTTATATTTTGTACTATTGATGTATAATTTTAATTTAGTTATTGAATTTTATTTGAGGATTTGTTTTTAATTTAAGTGTTTTGTTATGTTTGTGGATGTATTTTAAATATTGAAGGATATATTGTGATTGAATTTTATGATTTTTGAGATATTTAAGTAAATAAATTTAATTACATTTAAAAAAAAAAAAACTTCTTTATGACCACTTGCAAATCCAACCTAACCCAAAACGCTCGACTAATTTAGTTAACTAAATTCAATCTAAATAAAATTTATTAGTTCAGATTTCATATTTAACTGCCACCAACACAAAATCCTTATATCTGGGCAGCATCTGGTCATGTACAGGTTAGTTTTTCAACCATATGATTTAGTATGATGAAAGATTCCCTTACTTGGAGGTATGTTTCATTCATTTGTTCCAAGTATTGATTTTGGAGGTATGTTTCATCCAAATTCAACCAACTTGTAAATATTTTAATATTTGAATTGTATGGTTTTTTTATTTCAAAATCGATTTAAAATGCACGGTAAACACCTCTATTTAAAATTTAGACTTTGTTTCAGTTTATCAGAACAATGGTGTAATCAACACAACTTTATTAATTTTGTTTTCAACACTAAATAAATTCTATATACCAATACTTACTTTTAAATACTCCTTGAGTCAAAACAAAAACACTGAATACTCCTCTGTTCAAATATACAATATTAATTTATTTTCAAAAAAATAATCATTTACATATCATGGGTCAACAATATCTTAAATGCCAAATTAATATGGAGCGGTTTGCTATTTCTTTACCAATATCTAAATGCTTTTTTATTTATGTAAGACCAAAAATTGTTTTTTTTTGTCAACTGACACAAAAGAGTGAAAGGGGCTGAATGAACACTTATCTGTGAAAAAAAAAGAATCAATTTAATAAAAATTACATAGAAGTATTTATACAGATCTTAAGGCAGCAACTATGACGCAGTCGGAAATCGCAAAGGGTTAGCAAGCGCTAATCCTAAAAAAAAGAACAAGTTCTGGAATCCACCAGAGAAGAGAAAAACTCTCAAAATTAATTATTTTATTAAAAGATACCTTTTGTTACAGCATAGAAAGTCTTTAAATAGATAATAGAAATCCTAGTACGAAAATTACGTAAAACAGAAAAACCCTAAATTAAAGGAAAAGCTAAAACGGCTGTAAAACAGAAAAGTCCGAAATTACGGGAAAAACTAAAATGACTGTTTTGAGGCCCAAGACGAGCTCAAAACGGTTCTGGAGCCCATACTTCATGGCAAAACCATGAGTTGTGCTCGTGGCACGATTCCCTTTTCGGAAAGGTATAATAATAGACAATCTGACACCGGACGATCGTTTTCTGCATTTTCGGCTGCTTTCGTCCGCAAAGCCGTTTCTTCCTCGATTCTGGCCTTGAACCCTCCTACATCAGTCTCCTCCACTTCTAAAGAACTCGACCCCGAGTTCATACCAGAATAAAGGTCAGCATCTTCATGGAACTCATAAATATCAGCCACATTAACTTCAGCAACTCAAAACCCACAATCTCCTGAGCTAAGGTAATCAACAAGGAAGTTCTCTTACTCAACGCATTTGCTACCTTGTTCTGGGCGCCTGATTTGGGCTGAATGATAAATGGGAATTTCTGCAGAAAACTCACCCAGCGAGCATGCATCTTCTGACTATGGAGGAACTTCTGGGCAAAGTGGTTAGTGAACAAGATAAACTCTCTCTGAATCAAATAATGCTCCCATTGCCTCAAAACTCGAAAGACTGCATAAAACTCCTGGTCATAAGTACTCCACTTCTGCCTGGCGTCACTCAGTTTTTTACTAAAGAAAGCCACTGGTCGCTTATCTTGTGAAAGTACAACACATACCCCTACTCCACTGGCATCACACTCCACCTGGAATATCTTGTCGAAGTCAGGTAAAGCGAGAACTGGTGCCGTGCAAAGCTTCTCCTTGATTATCGCAAAGCTCTGCTCTTGTTCAGGTCCCCACTGGAATTTTCCTTTCTTCAGACACTCGGTGATAGGCGCAGTAATGGTGCTGAAGTCGCGCACAAACCTCCTATAGAAAGTATCCAGGCCATGGAAACTGCGTACTTCTGTCACAGACTTAGGTGCAGGCCAGTTTCTGATAGCACTCACCTTCTCTTCGTCCACCTGAATCCCATCTTCACCGACAACAAAACCCAGAAACAACAGCTTGTTGGTACAGAAGGTGCACTTCTTCAAGTTGATGTATAACTGGTGCTCTTGCAAGACCTGTAGCACTTGCTTCAAATGCCCTAGATGATCCTCATTGGTTTTGCTATAAATCAGAATATCATCAAAGTAAACCACCACAAAAGAGCCAGTAAAAGGACGAAGAACCTGATTCATTAGCCTCATGAAAGTACTGGGGGCGTTGGATAACCCGAAAGGCATGACCAACCACCCGTAAAGGCCATCCTTGCTCTTGAAAGCCATCTTCCATTCATCTCCAGGTCTAATTCGGATCTGATGATAACCACTCCGTAGATCTATCTTTGAAAACAACTTAGACCCTGATAACTCATCAAGCATGTACTCCAGACGAGGGATGGGAAACCTGTATTTGATCGTTATCTTGTTGATGGCTCTGCTGTCAACGCACATCCGCCACTAATTGTTCCTCTTAGGGACCAAAAGCACTGGAACTGCACATGGGCTCATACTCTCTCTAATGAACCCCTTCTTCAGTAAATCCTCAATCTATTCCCGCAATATCTCGTTTTCCTTGGGACTCATGCGGTAATGAGGTAGGTTCGGCAAGCTGGAACCTAGAATTAAATCAATCTGATGCTGAATATCTCGCATATGAGGCAAGTCGTTGGGTAGCTCATCCGAGATCAACTCCCCAAAATCCGTCAAGATTTCCTGCACCTCTTTCGGTGGTTCAGAATCCTCTTTCGTAGCACTCAGCAAACCCTTGCCCACCACTGGGCAAAACCACTCAGTTTCCCTAAAGGCTTCAGTCAAATCATGCTCATCCTGCGTCATAACAAGAAAACTGGATTTCTCCTTTCCTGTTCTTCTATTAAAACCAGAAACCAAGGCCATAGCTATCTTGTGCCTTTCCCAGGAGAACATCATCACATTATCTTTGCCTCTATACGTGATATCATTGTCATACTGCCAAGGTCGCCCAAGTAGGACATGACACACATCCATATTCAGAACATCACACACTACCTCTTCCTTGTAATGCCTTTCGATGGAAATAGGCACCTTGCAAGTCTTCGTCACCTTGACCTGCGAACCCTTACTCACCCAGCCCAAAGCATAAGGCTTGGCATGCGGTTCTGTCGGCAACTCTAGGTAGTCCACCAGCTTCTGGGATACCAAGTTCTCTGTACTCCCGTTATCCACGATCAGATTACACACCTTATTCTTAATAGAACAGTGTGTTCTAAAAAGATTCTTCCTTTGCCCCTCTTCCTTTGAAGACAACAGGACTCTCCGCAATACAAAATTCACTGCTTCTTCAGCTTCTTCTTCAGCGAACTCAACACCTTCATACTCGTTGTTTTCTTCCTCTTCCTCAAATTCCTCATTCAAAACTGCAGTCATTCTCCTGGAAGGACAAACATTCGACTTGCGACCCTGCCCACCGCAACGGAAACACTTATCTCCCGTCGGTTTCGCGTATGGGTTGGCTGACTTCTGGTTCGCCCTCTTGTTGTTGGACGTAGCACTACTGGTTCCACCAGTTTCCTTTGCTGAGGAGTTAGAATCCTTAGCACCAACACTTTTATCCTTATCACCAGCAACTTCAGAATTACCCTGCGGAGTGAATCTGCGAAAAGATGAGAAATTTCTGGGGGGATTTCTCCATCAGTTCCGCTTTCAAGGCTAGCGTAGAGGCCTCCGTCACGGTCCAGACAGTCTGCAGACCCATCTTCTCCTGTATCGACCCCTTCAAGCCATTAATATAGCGAGTCACCTTCTGACCCTCAGTTTCTCCTAGTTCGTTGCGTTCTGAGAAACGCAGGAACTCTGCTGTATACTCGGTCACGCTCCTTCTTCCCTGAACGCAATCGATATACATCTTGTACAGAATCTACTCATAGTCTTCAGGCAAGAAACGCTCCAGCATCAACTGTTTCATTCGCCTCCATGTTCTGATTGGCGCTTTTCTCTGGTGCTTCCTCTGAACAACAAGCTTATCCCACCACACAGCAGCGGTACTCTTCAATCGAATTGCCACCATCTTTACCTGCTTGTTTTCTGGCACACCCATCACGTCGAAGAACCGATCAACGTCAATCTGCCAATCCAGAAACTCTTCAACCCCCATAGTTCCATAGAACAACGGGATGTCAGCCTTGACTCTGTAGTCGTTGCGATCCTGTTGATTATCAAAACCCTGATTCTCCTCCTGGACCTCTTCTTTGGAACTAGAGTCCGATTCAACACGAGCCTGCAAGCCTCCATGTGGACGCCTGAGCGGTTCGTCTCTTCTGCCTCTGTCCCTCCTATTATTGATGGCGTTCACTTGAACCGTCAAAGCCGCCACTTGAGTCGTCATCTACGTAGTCAAAGCAGTAAGGGCCGCGGTAAAAGCCACAATGATACCCTCGATGTCTGCTCTTGTGACTGGTTGATCTCCCATGGCTGTTCAAGCTACGAAAAGAAACAGGAGAAAGCCTGCTTTGATGCCACCTGACGCAGTCGAAAATCGCAAAGGGTTAGCAAGCGCTAATCCTAAAAAAAAGAACAAGTTCTGGAATCCATTAGAGAAGAGAAAAACTCTCAAAATTAATTATTTTATTAAAAGATACTTTTTGTTACAGTATAGAAAGTCTTTAAATAGATAATAGAAACCCTAGTACGAAAATTACGTAAAACAGAAAAGCCCTAAATTAAAGGAAAAGCTAAAACGGCTGTAAAACAGAAAAGTCCGAAATTACGGGAAAAACTAAAACGATTGTTTTGAGACCCAAGACGAGCTCAAAACGGTTCTGGAGCCCATACTTCATGGAAAAGCCATGAGTTGTGCTCGTGGCGCGATTCCCTTTTCGGAAAGGTATAATAATAGACAATCTGACACCGGACGATCGTTTTCCGCATTTTCGGCTGCTTTCGTCCGCAAAGCCGTTTCTTCCTCGATTCTGGCTTTGAACCCTCCTACATCAAACTAGTTTAGTAAAAAAAAAAAGCAGCAACTAGCAAATAGAGAAACTATAGTTGTTTTGTAACCTGTCACACCTTGTGGTCAGGTATGTGGTCATTAATAAAAATTGGTTTTTGCTTCGTAAAAATAAAAAGGTCTGCTACAATTACTCCATCTTGAATCTCAACCGCTAAGTATTAAATATAATAAATCTGTGGCTACAAATACTTCTCCAAGGTGGAGAAGTTTTATACTTGCCCATACTAAATGTTCTCCTTACTCTTGACACAATTACCATCATTCTAGTATATGCCCCTCCTCCTAATTGAATAACATCGCTCATTTTAAACATTCACTTTTAAGGTTTAATAATTTTTTTTTTGGACTAAAATGTGTCGTGGTAGAAGGTGAAAAGATTAATTAACTATAGGATTATTGAGATATAAATAAGACTTTTTAATGACAAATGTTATTTTTGTGTGGAAATTTTTATTTATTTTTCTTTTTTGCTGAATATTTTTGTGTGGAAAGTCATCACTTTAACCACTATTGAAAAAGTATAGTTATTATTCTCGGATATTTTAAAGTGAGAAATTAATTTAAAATAGAAATATTTCAAACAAGAACATAATATGAGGTAAAGGAAGTAATGTTTTTTCTCTTTCACAATATAAATATTATCCTTCAAATTCCTGCACTGAAAATTTCATAATGTTGTGGTATGGAGAGTTGAAGGGATACAAAAAAGCTAATAGAATGGCTCAACACAATTTTGTTTCAGTATACAAACGTTCGGAAACACAATTTACACCATATGTATTTTATGCTCATATCAGCATGAAGCACAAGCTGATTACCATCCAAAGCACCTAAAAGTGAACAAGCTTTGTGATGCATTCTAATTGCTTGACTGGGAATTGATAGCCTCAATTGCTTGAGAGGAAGCACTTGAAAATTCCATCAGTGACAGGAAGAGATAGGGAAGTCTGGTTTTGAGGTTATCTAGGGTCATGGTCCTACTATACTGAACAGAATCCAAATAATCTGCTTTCACACTTTCCACTTGCTTCTTTAAGGCTTCTGTTTCGGCTTTTTTAGAATATAGTGGATGCTTGGGGCTCATATTAGCTATGTTGCCATCATCTTCCAAGTTCCACTCAATTTTTTTCTGCATCTCAGCCAGGGAGGTGGAGCACCTCTGCAACTTTCTTTTAAGTTTTTCCAATCTTTTCAGAATGGTGTCTTCTTCGGCCTGTTGAGTAATTATTGAACGTATGGATAACAAAAGGTTTTTTATTGCATCAGCGACCTCCTGTAAGTACACCAAAGTGCCAGAAAAATATAATCATTCCCCTCATAAAATATTCACATTTGTAATATAGAAAAAGGATAGAAGTATCTTTGAGCAATAAGATGTGTTTTGTGCATAATCCAAATAAATAATTCAATCTTGAGATCCCCTTCCAGTAAAATAGGCTAAAGAATCAAATCTGCCTTCAGTTATGGAACTGGTTTCTATCACATTGGAAGATCCTTTTATTGTATCAATCCATGGAGTTAAAGATAGAATTCTTCATGTATATATTCAGAAATTTTTTAGTGCGTGAAGTATTTTGCATAAAATAATGCATTACCCACAAATCTAGGAGCTAAGTTCGTGAAACCAGGCTCGTCAATCTAGGAACTCAATCCACAAGAGAACAACTTCTTTCAAATAAGGCTCTACAATGTTATATTTATGAATGCAATTATGGTTTAAGAATTGTACTACATAAGCAAGATGAGTATGGTTTTCCAATATTTCATTCTGAAAAACAACAGGGACTTGGACAGTGCTCTAATGCTGGCATTAAATATCTGAATATTAAACTATATGATAAAGAAATACATGGAGAAAAATTATCAGTGATTTTGGAATGAAGTAACAAGTTTAATGGTGGTTGCGGTAGAGTTTGTCAAAGACCGTGGTGTTTATGTCAAACAGTGATGGCTGAGAATATGAGCTTGTTTGGATTGACTTATTTGTGTTGATCTATTGGTAGAAGCACTTTGAGACTGTTTGAGAGAGCTTATGAACTTGCCCATAAGTTGTTTTCAACTGATTTCTAAAAGCTCTGCAAAATAGCTTATAAAAATAGTTTATATGAAAACTGTTTGATTTTATTTTTTGGTATAATGGTAGGATGGTCACGGTGTGGTGAAAACTTGGAGCTATGCTGCAAATGTACTTTCTCCTTTTTTATTGTTGTTGATAAAATGCAAATGTATTCTTGGAAGACAGAACCAAGGCCTTGTACAGTGGGTGACTACTGGAAACAGGAAGAATAAAACAATATGGATGTTGCAATATAAACAAACAAATCAGTTATGGTTGTGAACAGGAAATAATATCTCTTATTAATTGTATTTATTTGCTTTCTTATAATAGGTTAGACAAATCAAGAGTTGATTTGTTTCCCTTACATTGTAATTATTAGAGGTAATTACTTGTATATGTTGTAACCATTTTGTATAGAAAGGAATAACAAGCAGAAATGTATTGTTAAGATTCCCACATTAGATAAAATAAGGCCTACCAAAGTGTTTATAAGTGTCAATTTTACTGACATGGTATCAGACTAGTTTTGTATATGTTGTAACAAGGTGAAAGGTATCAAGCCAATTTTACTGATATGGTATCAGACGATCCATCCTTTTTCCTGGTCGCAAATTCGTGGTTTTGCTGTCTTGCTTGCGATTTCTTCTAATCACATCTAGCCTGGTCACGATTTTATTCTTGGGTGTTTGTGTTCGTGCTCGTGATTTCTTGTTCTTGATCGTGAATCTGAGTTCTTGATTGTTGCTCGATCTTGTTTGCTGCTTGCTCATTCGTGATTCTTGTTCTTGCTGGGGCTCAATTTTGATCGTGATTCTCAAATTGGGTATTTTTTCTTTGTGGGCTTTCACCCTTGTTGCCCTTTGCTGTTCTGTTGGGTTATTTCAGTATTTGGTTTCCTTTTTTTGGGGTGTTCATATTTTTTGCAGCGCGTGCAATCTTATGGCTTCTTAAGAAGAAAGAGACAACTTTTGTGTTTGTTTCACCCGCAAAAATTATGCTACTTGGGAATTTCAATTCAAGATGTATGTTAGAGGAAAGGATTATGGAATCACCTTGACGGGGTTTCTAAGGCATTGGAAGAGAAAACGCCTTAGATGCATGAGAGGTCAAAGATGCTCGGATTATTTCTTGGATCTCAGTACTATTGATCCTCAGATGATCAATAATTTGCGATCTTTTATGCCTACTCAAGAAATGTGGAACTATTTGAAGCGTATTTACAATCATGATATTACGGCTAAGCGTTTTTAGTTGGAGCTTGAGATAGCCAATTACAAACAAGGTATTTTGTCAATTCAAGAGTATTATTCTGGTTTTCTGAATTTGTGGACAAAACACTCTGCTATTATATGTGTTGTTGTTCCCATAGCATCACTCTCGGTTCTCCAAGATGTCTACAACACTAGTCTCATGAAACTTTCATCCGGAATTTGAGGCTATCAGAGATGCTTTGCTAAATATGAACCCCATTCCTTCTTTGGATACATGCGTTGGTGAACTTCTCTGGGAGGAGCAACGTCTTATTACCCAAGGAACCATGTCTCATGACGCTGTCCTTTCTGAAGCTGTGACTGTTGCATATGTTGTCCAAAGTAGAGGCTAAAATTGTGATACGCGACAGGTCGAATGCTTCTCTTGCAAACAAGTTGGACATGTTGCTCGTAACATCACTAAGAAGTTTTGCAATTATTGCAAACAACATGGTCATATCATCGCTGAGTGTCCCACGCGTTCTCCACGACTAACAAGGTCATTCCATGCCACTACCAGCTCTGTAGTTGGTCTTTCCACCACTGGTGCTTCCAATGGTGGTGTTCTTCAGCCTAAAATGATTCAACAAATGGTGCTTTCTGATCTTTAAGCTTTGGACATTCAAGGTAAGTCAGCTAATGTTTCTCGTCCATGGTTTCTTGATTTTGGTGCATCCAATCACATGTCGGGTTCCTTTAAATACTTGCACAATATACATTCTTATCAAGGTAATCTAAAAATTCAAATTGTTGATGATAATACCCTCTATTACTGATGTTAGTGACATAAATTCTGATTTTCGGAATGTGCTTGTATCACCTGGACTTGCTTTCAATTTATTGTTTGTTGGTCAATTGGTGGATAATAATTATAATGTTAATTTTTCTCGAGTTGGATGTCTTGTGCAGTAGCAATTGTTAGGGAAGGCGATTGCGTAGGGGCCTAAAGTGATAAGATTATTTCCACTCCAATTTATTACCAGTCATTTATCTCTTGCTTGTAATAATGTTTTGAATTCTTATAATAATTGGCATAGAAAATTGAGTCATCCAAACTCTACTATTGTCTCATTTATTTAAAACTGGTTTGGTGGGAAACAAAAATGTTGTCTCTAATGCTCTTGTTTCTTGTGCTGTTTGCAAATTGGCTAAAAGTAAAACATTTCTTTTTTTGTCTAGTGCTCATCGTGCTTCCACTTGTTTTGAGATGATTCACAATGATGTATGGAGAATGTCTTCTGTAGTTTCTCATGCTCACTATAAATATTGTGTCACCTTTATTGAAGATTACAGTCGTTTTTACTTGGATATATTTTCTTCGGTCTAAATCTGAAGTGTTTTCTATGTTTAAGAAATTTCGGACTTATGTTGAAACGCAATTTCAAGTAAATGTTCCAATTTTTCGCTCTGTTTCTAGTGGTGAGTACATGTCTCATGAGTTTCAGGAATACCTTCAAGAAAAAGGCATTTTGTTTCAATGATTTTGTCCCAATACCCCCAACAAAATGGGATTGCACAACACAAAAATCATCACTTGCTTGATGTGACAGCACCTTACTTCTCCAAGCTTCAGTACCATCTAGATTTTGGGTGGAGCCTCTATCCACAGCCGTCTTCTTGATTAATCGCCTTGCTTCTATGGTTCTTGATCTTTTTAAAACTCAGCCTGATTGTAGTGCTTTCCATACTTGTGGATGTATATGTTTTGTTCTCCTACCTCCGTTTGAAAGACATAAGCTTAAAGCACAATTTGTTTAATGTGCATTTATGGGGTATAGTATATTCACTCTCATAAGGGTTTTATGTGCTATGTTTCTAACTATCACTTTCGCATTTCTAGGAATGTGACTTTTGTTGTCCTACTCTTGCCATGAATGATATTGCTAGTATTCTCATCTTTACTATTACGCCTCAATCTATAGAACGTAGACAACAGGTTCTCACCCCTTTTCCGACATTGATGCGCCACTTGCACCACATAGATCTGGTAGAATGTCTCATCCACCTGATAGATATTTACCAGACAAGTATGATTCTTCACATACTTCTCTCACTGCTTCTCCTTCTAGCACATCCATTCCTATTTGTTACTCATAGGTTGTTAAAGATGTGCGCTGGATAAAAGCAATGAATGAGGAACTTCATGCCCTTAGCAAGAACTTCACATGGGAATATTGTCTCTTGTCCTCCTGATAACAAACTATAGGCTGCAAATGAGTGTATTATATGAAACTGGATGCTGATGGGTCCCTCGACCGTTACAAGGCTCAACTGGTTGCCTTAGAAAGCAAGTAGGAATATGACATTGATTATGATGAGACATTCGCACCCGTGGGCAAAGTGACAATTGTTCGAACTGTGCTCTCTATAGCGACTTCTAATGGTTGGTCTCTCCATCAAATGGATATCAAGAATGCATTTCTTCATGGTAATCTAACTAAAGACATCTATATAACTCCTCCTCCGGGTCTATTTTCATCTTATAAGGGTGTGTGCCAGCTCAAAGGCTCATTATATGGTTTGAAACAAGCTCCTAGAGCACGGTATGAGAAATTCCATTCTACTCTACTTGGGTTTTCCTTTACTCAAAGTCAATATGACTCTTCCTTGTTCATTCATCGCACATGTGTTGTTCTCCTCTTTTTGTATGTTGATGATATGGTCATTACTAGTTCTGATCATGCTACCATTCAACAGCTTAAGCAGCAGTTACATACCTCATTTCATATGAAATATCTTGGTAACCTGCAATATTTCCTTGGTCTAGAGGTTCATTCTATGTCCAACGATATCTTCCTCCATCAACACAAGTATGCTACATATTTGATTTCTATGGCTAGTCTCCAATCAGTCAATCCGGTGGACATTCTTCTTGAGGTTAATGTTAAATACCATCGTGATGAGGGTGACCTTTTACCCAATCCCGTATTGTATCGGCAGCTCGTAAGTAGCGTTAATTACTTGACTATAACATGCCTTGACATATTTTTTTTTGTTCAACAAGTTAGTCAATTCATGCATTCTCCTTGCCATCTTCACTTGGCAGCGATTTGCCATATAATTTATTACGTGAAAGGAACCTCTCACTGTGAATTATTCTTTCCCACAAGGACAACTATTCAATTGATTGCTTATAGTGATGCTGATTGGGCTGGGTGTCCTGACACTCGGAGATTTGTCACTGGTTGGTGCATGTTTCTTGGTTCTTCGTTGATCTCGTGAAAAAGTAAGAAGCAAGCAATCTACTGAATCTGAATATCCTATCATGTCTGCTACTTGTTTTGTTCTGAAATAATTTGGCTGAACTTGGATTTCCTCAAACAAAGCCAATATCTCTTTATGCCGACAATACAAGTGTATTCAAATTGTTGCAAATCCTATCTTTCATGAGCGCACAAAGCATATTGAAGTAGATTGTCATTCTATTCGTGACGCCTATGATGACCGACTTATATCACTTCCCCACATTAGTACTCACTTGCAGGTCGCAAACATTCTCACCAAAGCTATTCCTTGCCAACATCATCAGTTTCTTGTTAGCAAATTAACGTTCATTGACTAGCTGCATCAATTTGAGGGGGCCGAAAATAATCTCTCATTATTGTATTTATTTGCTTTCTTATAATAGGTTAGACAAATCAAGAGTTGATTTGTTTCCCTTATATTGTAATTATTAGAGGTAATTACTTGTATACATTGTAACCATTATTTATAGAGAGGAATAACAAGCAGAAAGGTATCAAGCCAATTTTTACTGACAACAGTAGTTTGAATTTTGAAAAATAACAGCATGACATTTCTAGGTGTTAAAAGAAAGACAAAATAGAACAAAATAGTTCTGTTATAATTTATACTTTTCCCTACATAAAAATAAACACCCAGCACATTGGTAGATAGGGGGCAACATTAAATTTTTGGCAAAAAGTACCTTATCAGGTAATCCATCAAGCCCAAGTTCCCACTGTTCACAAATGGTGCGAATAGAAGAGTGATTGCCACTTTCATGACTCTCCCTGAGGCAGTGTGTAAGCTGAATCCACCTACTGAGGGTCCTTACGTACTCTCGTTGAGATTTTACAAGTTTACAGAAGCTGTTATACCAATAAGAGGCCTCACACTCAAACTGAATTGTAGCCTGGTGATGATATTCAGAATTTAGAATTGTGTTTTGGTTATCACTTAGGTTACTCAACTGCTGGGAGATCAGTGCCTGGGACTGATGGCTCTCATGTATTATCTTCCACATCTGCGCCAACCTACAAAACATTCAAGAGTTTAACACAAAATTGAAGATATGATTCGCCAGATGCAACCTAAATATATAGAATTAGAAGATCTGAAAAAGTGACGTTGGAGATTTAGTTCTCTATCAAGTAAATCCAATAAGCAATTCTTTTGAACCAAATCTCTCTCTCTCTCTCTCTCTCTCTCTATATATATATATATATATATATATGTCAAAAATTAGAGTAAAAATATATTTATTGAATTAAATTATTTTGGCAATACATCAAATATATATATATACTAGATTACTAAACAACCAAATCCTATTATTACTCATATATAACTAAATCCCTATTAGTACTCATATATAACTAAATCCCTACTAGTACTCCTATTTAACTTTGAGGGATATAAAACAGAAACATATTTTGACACTCCCCCTCAAGCTGGTGAATAGATGTTATCTATTCCCAGCTTGGATACAATTCTTTCAAAATATTATAAGATATTTTCTAATATTCTAACACTCCCCCTCAAGCTAAAGCTTGCTACAAGAAAACAATATTTTGCTCCACAAAAAAGATGGAAAGGCAACTCAGGGATGCATGTGAAGTCGGAGAGAATTGCTATAAATATACCTAGCCTGATTGATCATCAGCCTGAAGGAAATTCATGGCAAGCAATTGAACAAAGCAAGCTCCATTCTTCTAAAAAACTGCATTTGGAAGCTTCAAACCAATAATATCGGAGACTCAAAATATTTAAACTTGAATCTGCTTCAAGGAGAGAGAGACGTGCTTCAAGGAGAGAAAGACAAGGCCAATGCGTCTGGGACGAATTGCCAAGATAAAGTGAGTCATGAAAATAAAAGACACCGTCAGAATAACCACCAATGGAAGAAGTCATCACTAATATGATTCATATGTGGAAAAAGGGACACCACCAGAATGATCGTCGGTAGGAATATAAGCCACTATTATAATCTATTAGTAATAACTAAATTGCATGACAAACACCGAAGAAGAAGAAGCGCAACTCTAACGAAACGAAGCTATGATCAATCAACGGAATAAGAAAATGCGTCCAAAACACCAGAGATAAGGCTGTTTGAACAAAAGCACATATTTTCGTTGATCAAAATTGGAGAGTAAGGGCAGATCTAGAACCGTCGAAGAGAGAATAATCGTGGACCAAGAAAGTAAAAATTTGTAACTATAAAAGCAACAGCAGTCTTAACAACAACAACTAAAATAACAGATTCAAGCAAGATGTCCACATGGTTCAAAAGGAACTGCACATGTATAAGCATTCCAATACTTGAGAGGAACAAAGCTGCAAATAGGTTACGAATTGGTTCCACCTGATCCAGAGTATGTTGATCAAAGTCTGTTGTAGAAATCATAACACCAGCCATTAATGAACCCAGCTCAATACTAAGACCAAGCTTATCACTGCACCATGCAGATAACAAGCAGAAAGCAACAGAAGCAAGCTGATAAAGTTCATTTGTCTGAGACGAGAACCACATCATCAGTTTGAGAAAGCGGGGAACAAACAACCAAGACAGTATAGATGTAGCAGTGAGATACAAGGACAATACTAGCAACAGTTTTCCCATTGAAATAATCCCTTGTAAAAGACCACTGTTACCACCCAAGACTGGAAGTAAAGCAAATAGTAAACCCACTGCACAATCCTGAAAAATAAGAGTGCCAATTGTAACTTAAACATGAAGAGCATTGTTACTATTCCGCTCCACCAAAAACTTTACCACTACTGCTGTTGATGACATTGACAGAAAGGAACCAACAAAAACACCCTCAGACAATTTACCTCCACATAACATCGCAAGAATTCCGCAAAGGAACATGAATATTACAATTTGAAGCAGCCCTCCAAGAACAGCAACAGGACCCACTGCTTTTAACTTTGCCAAGGAAAACTCCAGCCCCAAAGCAAAGAGAAGAAACACTACCCCAAATTGTGCAACAGTCTCAACCTGCACCATTTCACTTATGAATTTTAAACCCCTGGTCCAATAAGGGGGCCTGCAAGAAGATATCTCACAATAACAGGTTGCCCCAAACAGGAAAAGACAATTCCACCAATGGCTACAGAAACTATGATGACCACCAAATCTGATATTAGCCTCACATCCACTTGAAGCACAGGGTATCTGGATTTCTGGTTTTGCGTACACCAACACTGCAAGTTCAATGAAAGAGGCTGCGTGCCGATCTGGACAGATCTTGGAGGTAGCGAACTGAACGGAAAACGAGTGAAACTGGTGTCGGAATGAATAAAGTCCTTTCACAGCTGATGTGAGAGATGGCACCAAGGGATTAAAGGTCTGACAAGACTCCCGAATCCTTGAACAGTATGATTGATATATAGCTTGTCCATGGATGTGTGATATTTCCTTCTTGGTCTCGCTTTCCCTAGCTATAGCATCAGCCATAGCAGCTGCGTCCCTAGACAACACGGATTCAAGTGGAAGAAGAATGGCATTCGCCTCTGAAAGATTTTCCATGAGAGAAAGGTGGACTGAAGCTGGCTCTTTGCCCAGATTGTAAACATCATGTACATCTTCAGTAATTGTAGAACCTCTTCAAGCATAGAACCACATTCAGAAGTTAAAGCAGTATGTATCCTTGAAACCCGAGCAAAAGCAGACAATGCGACACTAGCCTCATATGCACAATCCCTCATTGAAAGAACTATGCTTTGTAAATCACCAGAAGTTGACTTTGCTTTCAGAGAGGCAATACAGAGTTCATTGGTTGCAGTATATAGGCCATTGAATTTCACACCTAAAAAAGATTTAAGAGGAAGAGGATGCAAAATCACAGCACCAACACTGTGATTCAAAGTGGCGGTGACGGCAGTAAATAGACTAAGGATAAACCCGCCGGTGATTGGAACGGATAAGGGATACGGCAGAGAAACTGAAACTTTTTTTTTTTTTTAACTTGCGGTAAAACGTTCCCAGCAGTGATGGCAGGCAGTAGCAACAACTCTTGGTTAGGGTTTTATAAAGCTTTCCACAACCCAATGGGGTTTGGGGCTCCAAAACTAAAAGGGTTGAACCTCCAAACTTGTGGTTAATAGCATAACGTTGTAACCAACTGAGCTACGGACCTTGGAGGTAGTAGGTGTAACCGTAGTCCGAAACTAGAATACGAAGGAAGAATCAAAAAAGGAATGGGTGACAACAGAGGTTTGAAAAAAGGAATGATTATATTCCCAAACTGTTGGGAACTCGACAACAGACTGCAATGAAGGTAGCAAATAGACTTTATGAATGACAAACAGATCACAAACAGACTGCAATGAAGGCAGCAAAGGGACTTTATGGATCACAAACAGATCACAAACAGACTGCAATGTAGGCAGCAAAGGGCCACAATGACGGTGGCTAAAGTTTAGGAAAATAGAAACCGCAATGAAGGCGGCAAAAAAGGTTTATGCGGAAGCAGGGCTCTCAAAGATCGAGAGCTCAAGGGCACACAGTGTCAGCGGTACAATGGTAGTGGCTGGTTATTAGAAAGGCCTCCATAGTTGACGGCGACAAACGACTCTATGTAACCAAAAATAAAATAAAAACTGAAAAGTGGTGCTGCCAACGGCAAATGTCGCCGCCGGCAGCGGTAGTGAAGCACAAAGACGGGTCACAGAATCAGAACATGCTCTGATACCATGTCAAAAATTAGAGTAAAAATATATTTATTGAATTAAATTATTTTGGCAATACATCAAATATATATATATATATACTAGATTACTAAACAACCAAATCCTATTATTACTCATATATAACTAAATCCCTATTAGTACTCATATATAACTAAATCCCCACTAGTACTCGTATTTAACTAAATCCCTATACTTGAGAGATATAAAACAGAAACATATTTTGACACTCCCCCTCAAGCTGGTGAATAGATGTTATCTATTCCCAGCTTGGATACAATTCTTTCAAAATATTATAAGATATTTTCTAATATTCTAACAATATATATATATATATATATCATCATGATTCAATTTGTTGATTATTCAAAGATAAAGTAGGTTTCTGTTTTAAAAGTATTTTTCTTGATGCTAATCAAAGATGAATCCTTTCTCATTATTAATGAAGCTTTTGTACCATTTGTAACCAGTTAACAGGTTTCTTAAACATCAGTATTCACACTAAATGACCAACAAAATGATAGATCCATAACACGAAGTTAATGGCATGTTATGAATGTAACTCAATGAGATAAAAAAGCAAGCCTATTTTCTTATATATTTTTTCACATAACTATAATAAGAAGACAAAAATTTAGACTGATATTAACACATCATTAAGTTGAAGTGAAATGCATCCAAGTCTGAGAAATATACCCTGCAGTTAATGCAACCAGCTGAGGTAAAAGCTCTTCATCTATAAGTTCCAAAATTGATGAAGTTGTTTCGCTGATGCACTGTCGTAGGCTTATTAAATCAGACTCCAACTTCTCAACATTTGATCGAATTTTGTCGATTTTGACCAAATCAAGGTTCTCATCCTCTTGTTTCTTCAATAACAAGGACTTCCTCTCAAACTCCAATTTGGAAATTCCCTCTTCCTACATTATAGGACATTCGGGCAATGAGAAAAGAACATTCATGCTAAAAATTAAAAAAAAGATTAACTTCAATGAAAATAAATAAATATAATGATCAAGACAATTTTGTAATCAATTTTAAATTTAAGTGCAATATATGGAAGTTTAAGTATATCGAACAAAGGCAAAATATAGCTTTCAATTGTCATGTTTATATATTCTCCCTTTTAAATATTAAGCCACTAAAGAATCGATTGTTGTCTGCATGGCTATTTTTAATTTCTAATTTAAACAGCTGACTCCATTAAATTAAAAGAGCCTCCAATGGCCTTGCTGCTACAAAATAAAGGAATGCGCCATCAATTTATATTAAACGCAACAATGGATCTCTATCAAGTATCAACAATTTAACCCACATTAAATTAGGTTATCAAGTAAGAGATAGAAGCAAACTTATGAAAGATAAGTTTGCTTATATTTACATTTGCCTATAAAAAAAAGAGCCATAATCTATAACCTTCTGAATTTAAATAAGCTTATGAAAGAAACAAAGTAAAGGTAATTTAAGCCAAAAACTTGATCATATAAAGACAAGGAGAAATAGACTGAAATATGGGCAAATGAAAAGGAAAAGCGAGGGAATCAGGATGACCCTAAATTAGACTATAGTTTATCAAAAGACCACCCTAATTTTACCAGGTGGACCCATTTTCTGAAACTGCAAAAGTTTTTCTAACAAGAAAACATGTTATCAATCTCTGGCAGCTGTATGCAGTCATCTACCACTTCCAGTAAATGCTCCATCTGAACCGCCTCTCCTCGATCTACCACTGTAGAAAGCTTCAGAGCCTGACTGTTTCAGATGCGCTCACATGTGCTCCCTTTTGCTGCTGCGTTTTTGGGAATCCCTTGTCCGCCTCGGACACGCGTCTGACGGCTGTTCCAGCCAATCTTTCCACTGCCGAGGTTGCCTTACTTCTTCATCACGTATCCATTCTGAATGCCTATTGCTCGTTCTTTTCAGTTGACAGCAGTTTTGAACACATGGCTGGTTCAGACCCTCCACAGGCTGATGACCCTATTTTTACTAACTAGTCAATGCTCCACTCTTGACTGACAAATTGGAAGACACTGACTAGAATACATGGGCATCAAACTTTGGCTTAGGATTCCAGATTATGAGGACCATCTCAACATGAATGTCGATTTAGTGCCTGAGGCAGACTGTTTTCACTGGGAGATGATTGATACTCAACTGTGTATCATCATCAAATCCATCATCCGTTCTTCTTTGAAGCAGATATTCAGAACCCTTAACACTTGTGAGACCTTTTGGCAACTGGGTTAGATTGTTTACACAAATGATAGTCTAAGGCTATATGAGGTTTGCCAAAATCTAGCGAGTGTTGTTTCCCCTAGATGACTTGATGGTTCCATGGCTTACTATTTAGACAAAATTCAAGATCTTTTACGCGAACTAACTCTTGCCTCCGACTGACCGTTGGTTACAATTCTGTCCATTAAGGGACCGCTGTACAGTTTTTTAATCATAAAGATATTCTCTTACCGTTATAATATCTTTCTTTATTGTAATTAATTGAGTTAATTAGGATTTAATTAGCTTTCTCATTAAGCTGTACTCCCTAGGCTATTTATACCATTTGTATTTGTACAAAATCAATAAGAAACACAATATTTTCACATGGCATCAGAGCTACAGTTCTGATCCGATAAAAAAAAATTAGGGTTTTCTCATGGAAGAAAAACAGAGCAGTTCAAGCAGCCTAGATGCTAACCCTAAGGCAGCAGCGACTGGAAACACCACTAGTCATCATGAAACAATTATCATTACTAGCTACAAACTCAATTGGCAGAACTACACACAGTGGTCTAGATCTGTCCGCATCTTCCTCCAAGGAAAAGGAAAGGAAGACTACATCACTGGCGAGGCTAAGCAGCCAAATAATACTGATCCAAGCCATGAAAAATGGAAACTTGAAAACAGTCTTGTTATGACATGGTTGCTCAACTCTATGACTAATGAGTCTGGTGAAAATTTCATGTATTATGACACTGCTGTAGAAATATGGAAGGCAGCCAAGGAGACCTACTCAAATGTGGACAACACCTCAGCCATATTTGAGATCAAAAGTCTCTTACACAATCTTCGACAAGGAGATTCTTCGGTCACCGAGTACTATCATACACTCACAAAATACTGGCAGCAACTTGACATCTATGCAAACATAGAGTGGAAGTGCATAGATGATGACAAAATCTACAAGAAACTGGTTGAGAAGGACAGAAACTTTCAGTTCCTATTGGGACTGAATAAAAATTTGGATGAAGTGAGAGGGAGGACTCTTGGAACTAAGCCTCTCCCTAGCATTCGTGAAGCATTTGCAGAAGTGAGAAGGGAAGAAAGCAGAAGGAAAATCATGTTGGGAAGTCAGAGTGCAAGTTCAAACATTTGAAGGCTCTGCACTTGCAGTAAGAGGTCCACCAAAGAGAGGTAGAGGATGGTGCGATCACTGCAAGCGACCTGGACATACGAAGGAAACTTGTTGGGTGCTTCATGGAAAACCCACGGATCTAAAACCACGATTCAAGGACGCGCGCGGATATGCTGCTGCTGATGAAAGTAAGTCCAAAAACATTGCAGAGGTCAGTCCTTTCAACAAAGAACAAATAGAGATGTTGCAGAAATTGATGCAACAGACACTGCAAAACACTAGTACCTCTTCTTCCACTGCTACATTTGTCCAAAAAGGTAATTTTTCTGCTGCCCTTCATGTAAATCACCAGAAAACAAACTCTTGGATTGTTGATTCTGGTGCCTCGGATCACATGACTGGGGACATCAATGTATTTAGTAAATACACTCCATGTCAAGATGAATCTTTTGTCCGGATAGCAGATGGTACCACCTCCAAGGTAGCTGGTAAAGGTTCGGTGGTTATCTCCAAAGATATTACTCTTGATTCAGTTTTATATGTTCCTAAACTAGATTGCAGTCTATTGTCTATCTGTAAATTAACCAAAAACTTAGGATGTGTTGCTAAGTTCTTACCACATTTGTATGAATTTCAGGATATGAATTCGGGGAAGATGATTGGCAATGCTGAGGAAAGTGCAGGCCTTTACTTCCTTAAAATTGAAGACCAAAATAAGAGATCCTACAAGGCTGCCCTTATGTGTTCATCAAAGAATGATAATGATGTAATGTTATGGCATTATCGCCTAGGACACCCAAATTTTATGTATTTGAAAAAAATGTTTCCAACTTTATTTAATAAAGATTCTGGTTCTTTCAAATATGAAGTGTGCGAATTAGTCAAACACACCAAATCCCATTATTCCATACAACCTTATAAGCCGTCTAAACCTTTTGCACTCATTCATAGTGATGTGTGGGGACCTTCAAGAGTAAGCAATGTTAGTGGATCAAGGTGGTTTATTACCTTTATTGACGACCATACAAGAGTCACTTGGGTGTTCCTCATGAAAGAAAAATCAGAAGTTGGGAGTATATTTGAGAACTTCCATAAAATGGTCCAAACTCAATTTCAAAGCAATATTCAAGTACTAAGAACTGATAATGGAGGGGAGTACTTCCACCACACCCTTGGTAGTTACCTTACAAAAAATGGCATTATACACCAAACATCATGCTCATACTCTCCACAATAGAATGGGACAGCAGAAAGGAAAAATAGGCACTTATTGGAAGTCACTCGAGCCCTTATGCTGTCCATGAACGTACCTAACCATTTTTGGGGAGATGCAGTCCTCTCCTCATCCTACCTAATAAATAGAATGCCCTCCAAAACGCTCAACCTAAACACACCACACCAAACCCTCTTGTCCCTTTATCCTTCGACCAAACTCCTCACAAATCTTCCACCGAAGATTTTTGGATGTACTGCCTTTGTACATGACCAAAAGCCTAACCTTAATAAGTTGGACCCGAAAGCCATCAAGTGTATCTTCTTGGGATACTCTCCTATCAAGAAAGCATACAAATGCTACTGCCCCCAAAAAAGACGAATTTATCACACTATGGATGTTACCTTTTTTGAAGACAAGACCTTTTATCCCAAAGTTGGCATTCAGTGGGAGAAAGTTACAATTGATGAACACCAACCTTGGGAAATTACAATACCAGAATCTGTCCCACATGAACCTGTCTTAACCACCCCATCAGAATTTGTCCAAATCCTACCTGAATATGTTCCTGAATCTGTCCAAATCACTAAAAACACAGAATCTGTCCCAATAATTGTTGAACCTGAACTGGACCAGCAAACAACCACTCTTGAGGTTACCAAGCCAACAAATGGAGCATCAACAATTGGTTCAAAAGGAAGACCAAATGGAGGAAAAGAACTGCAAGTATACATAAGGAAGAAGAACAAGCAGCAAACCTTTGAGGAAGTAGAAGCATGCACTCTTCCAAAGCAAGACTCTACCCAAAAAGGTAGCATTAACTCTTCCTCTAATTTATCTGATAATGTCACTAATGACCAAGACTTAGACTTACCTATTGCTATGAGAAAGGGAGTAAGGTCTTGTACCAAACACCCAATTGCACACCATGTTTCTAGTGAAAAATTATCGTAGGGGTACAGAAACTTCATCAGCTCTGTGGACAGCATCGAAATTCCTCAAAACTTTCATGAAGCTGTCCTAGTTCAAGAATGGAAGGCTGCTGTAATGGAAGAAATTAAGGCACTTGAAAAGAATGACACATGGCAGCTCTCCCACCTACCAGAGGGGAAGAAGACAGTTGGATGCAAATGGATATTCTCGATAAAATACAATGCAGATGGGAGTGTAAACAGGTACAAAGCTCGGCTGGTGGCAAAAGGATTCACCCAATCCTATGGGGTGGATTATGAAGAAACCTTTGCACCTATAGCAAAGTTGAATTCAGTTCGCGTACTCCTTTCTCTGGCAGTAAATTTGGATTGGCCACTTCACCAGTTAGATATAAAAAATGTTTTCCTAAATGGTGAACTTGAAGAAGATGTCTACATGAGAATACCATCTGGACTTGAGATATCAGAAAATTCAGGCAAGGTATGTAAACTCAAAAGATCACTATACGGACTCAAGCAATCCCCTCGGGCTTGGTTTGATAGGCTCACACGAGTAGTTAGGATGCATGGCTTCTCCCAATGTCAAACTAACCACACAATGTTCTTAAAGCATTCAAAGGAAGGCAAGGTAACCACCCTCATTGTCTATGTGGATGACATTATTATTACAGGTGATGATTATACTGGAATTGAAGGACTGAAAATGATTCTAGCTAAGGAATTTGAAGTCAAAGATCTTGGTCGATTAAGGTATTTTCTGGGAATGGAAGTGGCACGGTCCAAACATGGAATCTATTTATCTCAAAGGAAATATATACTTGACTTACTTCAAGAAACAGGGATGTTAGGATGCAGGCCAACAGACACACCTATGGAATCCAATGTGAAAATTGGAGAGGAAAAGGAGAGTTCACCTACTGGCAAAGAAAGGTATCAAAAATTGGTTGGGAAACTTATCTACCTAACCCACACACGACCAGATATTGGTTTTTCTGTTAGCATGGTTAGCCGCTACATGAATGACCCGAGGGAGGCTCACATGAAAGCAGTTAACCGCATCCTGCAATATTTAAAAAAGGCACCAGGGAAGGGACTGCATTTCAAGAAGGATACAAGCAGGAAAATAGAAATATTCACTGATGCAGATTGGGCAAGCTCAGTGACTAATAGGAGATCAACCAGTGGGTATTGCTCCTTTGTATGGGGCAACTTAGTGACATGGAGAAGTAAGAAACAATCTGTGGTTGCTAGAAGCAGTGCAGAAGCTGAACTTAGGTCCATGGCACATGGGATTTGCGAAGGGATGTGGCTGCAAAGGATGCTGGCAGAACTACATGTTTACACTGACCATGAAGTAAGCCTGTTGTGCGATAACAAAGCTGCCATAAGCATTGCTAAAAATCCTGTGCAACATGACAGAACAAAGCATGTGGAAATTGATAGACACTTCATCAAGGAAAAAGTTGACAATGGGCTAATTTCTCTCCAGCACACACCTTCAAGCCACCAAATTGCTGATATCTTGACCAAGGCACTTCCTAGAGCCATCTATGAAAACTTAAGATTCAAGTTGGGCATGATTGATATCTATGATCCAACTTGAGGAGGAGTGTTGGTTACAATTCTGTCCATTAAGGGACAGCTGTACAGTTTTTTAATCATAAAGATATTCTTACCATTATAATATCTTTCTTTATTGTAATTAATTGAGTTAATTAGGATTTAATTAGTTTTCTCATTAATTTGTACTCCCTAGGCTATTTATACCATTTGTATTTGTACAAAATCAATAAGAAACACAATATTTTCACAACCCCTACCAAGGAGCATGAACAGCGACAAACCTTTTTTAGGATGTTGGCTTTGTGTGGGTTACCTATGGAGTATTCATTGGTTTGTGATCAAATTCTAGATTCTCATACTGTACCTACTTTGAACTCTGTATGGTCTACCTTGTTGAGTGTACCGACAAAACCATCTTCCAATGTAAATGTTGCTATTGCACCTGTTAGCTCACCTGGCTTGATTTCTCAAAGTGGTGATTGTGGTCGATCCTGTATGCATGGTAAATCTCGTCCGCACTATCAATAGATATTTTGCTCTCCACGGTGTCCTCCTCGAACAACCAATGTTGCATTGACTGCACAAGCAGCCTCCTCTGAGACTAGATTGCCACCATCGCATCCTTCGGAACCTCAGACCATATTCACTGGGAATAGATTTAAGTTGTTTAATATCTTCAAGTTCTTCTATAAATAAAAAATGAATTTGATGTTCCTATCTGCAGTTTACAAAATGACAATGCCTTGGAGTACCTATCTAATGAATTTCAAATTTTGATTGCATCTCATGGGATCCTTCACCAAACATATTGTGCTCAGACCCACCAACAAAATGGGGTTGCTAAACATATTATTGTTAAAGATCGGAGCATTTTGTGATTCAGATCAAGCGGTAAGTTCCAAGGAACACCGAAAATATAGGAAAGTGTTGTCACATCTGAAACATAATCACTTGTGGATCACCAAAATATTAGGAGCTAATGGATATTTACTGAGTATTTAAGACTTCTATGACACTTGTTGTTAAAAGCTCTTTATGATTCAGCTCAAGGGGAAAGTGCCGAGGAATTCAGAAAAATATATGAAAGTGTTGCCACATTTGAAAAATAGTCATTTTTTAAACACCAAAATATTAGGTGCGGTAAGTTCCTAGGAACACCGAAAATATTGGAAAGTGTTGTCACATCTGAAACATAATCACTTGTGGATCACCAAAATATTAGGAGCTAATGGATATTTATTGAGTATTTAAGACTTCTATGACACTTGTTGTTAAAAGCTCTTTATGATTCAGCTCAAGGGGAAAGTGCCGAGGAATTCAGAAAAATATATGAAAGTGTTGCCACATTTGAAAAATAGTCATTTTTTAAACACCAAAATATTAGGTGCGGTAAGTTCCTAGGAACACCGAAAATATTGGAAAGTGTTGTCACATCTGAAACATAATCACTTGTGGATCACCAAAATATTAGGAGCTAATGGATATTTATTGAGTATTTAAGACTTCTATGACACTTGTTGTTAAAAGCTCTTTATGATTCAGCTCAAGGGGAAAGTGCCGAGGAATTCAGAAAAATATATGAAAGTGTTGCCACATTTGAAAAATAGTCATTTTTTAAACACCAAAATATTAGGTGCGGTAAGTTCCTAGGAACACCGAAAATATTGGAAAGTGTTGTCACATCTGAAACATAATCACTTGTGGATCACCAAAATATTAGGAGCTAATGGATATTTATTGAGTATTTAAGACTTCTATGACACTTGTTGTTAAAAGCTCTTTATGATTCAGCTCAAGGGGAAAGTGCCGAGGAATTCAGAAAAATATATGAAAGTGTTGCCACATTTGAAAAATAGTCATTTTTTAAACACCAAAATATTAGGTGCTAGAGGGTTAGTAATATTCATTATTCAAGACATATCACTTATTTTCTCTCAATCTTGTCACTCTGTTTTCAAAACAGAGACAGTCCTGGAGCAATATGCCTCGGAATTCTGTTCCTGATCTATGTTTCCCTAAATATCTTTTGCATTAAATGATAGTCCCTATTGCATCCCCAGAATATTTGGGGCACGCCATGTTTGCAATTTTTCTAAGATGAGGCAAGTTAATTAGATATGACTTTTTGCTTCACATTTGCACTAAACACGGTAAAAATCAGCACCCTAGACTGTTCATTGGTTTTATATTATTGGCTTACCTTTATTGCCTTGTAAAGTTTCTTCTCTGCAGCATATAATTTTCGAAGTGTTGCACAATGAGCCCCGGGCCTGCATGGTTCACTAGGACTAGAAAACTCGGTTTCGTCTTTGCTGAACTGCGGCGACTTAGCATACCAGCTCCGTGAAAGTACATTAAATACCCTAGCAGAATTGCTTCTCTTGCCTATAAAGGACAAACCACAGTAAAAAAAAAGTCATTGCCTGTAGAAAAAAGTAGTGTAATGCTGTTATGATTTTACTCTCCAGTCTAAGCTTGGTTTAAATCGAGAGAATACAAGTAATTCTCTTCCTTGAATCAAGAAGAGATTTTAGGGAAATGAAAACAAAAAATATTATATTATAAAACCAAAACATCTGCACTACTAAAATAAGAAATAAACACAGAATCTCCAACATCACCCATACAACTGAGGAAATAAATGATGTCTACAATAAACATCAACTATAAGTATGTCATAAGACATGGAGCATATAGAGAATTAATATGCAGAATAAGTTTGATAGGTAGTTGATAGATTAAGTTCATAAAGATGAAAAAACAGAGAAAGCAAATTTTCCATCTTTGTCAAATCATTGAACTAAATCGGCCAATAACGATTAAGGGATATTTAAAGCCAACTAACATGCCAATTGTCCTATACTACACCTTCTGCTATCATTTTGAAATGAGATAACCTTCAGTCTTCACAACTGTTTTCTATCACCATCATATTCTGAGTTATCATTTTTTACATGACTAAGCCCTTATCCTTACCTCTTGTAGTATGTAGTATAACAGCTTCTTAATTATTATCCTGCAGATTGTAGTCTAAAATGTGAGAGACCTGTGACATCATTGTTTAAGCTTAATTCATGTGTACATGACAAGAAGGCATGCAACCTTTCTTGAAAAAGTTATGGAGACAGGCAAAAATAAGATTGTCAAACCACAGGTAACACATACTATACTTTTCATAATTCATATAACTATTAATGAGGATCAAATCCATGTTCTACTACTCACATTGGTATTCAGTGATTTTTACAAAGCCAGATGATAACCAGTATCCTAAGGGCACAAATTAAAGATTCAAAATTAGAAACGTTGTATTGGAAAATGTATTTTTTAAAATTAATAATGCATTAAATGCTGCAATTTCCAATAAAAAATTTCTATTAATTGATTTGCTAACCAGTGCCTAAGACCATTGATTAACAAGACTCTGGCGAGGGTAGGTGTACACAGCCTTACTCACAAGGCCACAAAGAGAGGCTGTTTCTAAGATTTAAACTGATAACATCTATGCCACAAGGAAGTTATAATATTTCAATGGAAATATCATACGTTTAAACATTCTTTCTAAGGCCAGTTTAAAGAGGGTCAAAAGATGCATTGTGAATGTCAATTGTAAATGAAAGGTCAGGGCCAATACAGAAAAGACAGGAAGCAAAAGGTCAGGGCCAGCATATCACAAAACCTAATATATCATAAAAGTACACTCAATAATCCTTAAGAACACAATATGTATATAGCCTTACTATGCTGACGCCCAGAATTCTGCCACAGAAGAGTATCGCCTCCACTGATATCAATAAGAACAGCAATTTCCTTTATACATGCCGATGCTTTCAAGAAATGATCATCTAACACTTTAACTATACCCTCCAATGTTTTCTCACTTCTACCAACCACCATAGACACAGCTTTAGTAACGTGAGTTTCATTTCTAAACAAACTCAACGCAGAACAATTATCATCAACCGGTTCTCTAACCTGTTGCTTCCCACTACGCGATTTTCCAACACTCACACCACCTTCTGAGTCTATGTCTTCATCCTCGAATTCTGTTTTTGTTTCTTCCCAATTCTCCTCTTCAAACAATTCCACTATGTCTTTCTTATCTGCAGGTCGATATAGAAACGATGAGTTCAAACTTGGATCAATTTCCAGCATAGGAACATCATTCTCTAGTATTATTTCATCTTGATCAACATGAACCTCACCCTTGCCAGCAAGAAAAGGAGGTAGCGGTGGCGGTAACAAATTAGCTGTCGGAGAAGGTGGCTCAGGCAAACCGGTGGAGGCAAAGTCTAATTCTAATGTATCAGACTCCGTGAACTGTCTAAGTGTTGCTCCGGTGTTCCTCAATGCTCTCAAATAAGCTAAAAGTGAATCAGAAAACTCCTCTCTAATACCTACTAACTGTTTGATTGCTTTCTTTCTTTCCTTGCAGATGCCAACCCTTCCATCCTCATCAACAGTTGATAACACACAGCCCATTTTGGAAGATATATATGATCAGTTGATTACACTATCCACAATGAAAGATAAGAGATTCTAAACAAGTTTGTTGTTAGTAACAAGTTGCTACAATAATTTTCCAGACAGTTCAGCAGCAGGCTTATGGAGCATAAAGTTTCACCATTCCTATTCGGTAACTGCATTCACAATATACAACATAACTGAGGAACAATAACAATAACTCTTGGAATTAAAAGGTCACAAGTGAGAAAGATGCTGAAAAACCATACGTTTTGAAGTTAAAGTATTGCAGAGAATATGAGTTGGTGTGCTTGGTGATGAATATATTCTGGTGTGATTCAAAAACCAAAGATCCTGATTTACCTACAAAAACAAAAAGAAACAACACACAAAGCACAAGTAAGACATAGAGACAGTATAAAATCCCCATTTTACTAATATTAAGTGAAAACAAAATAAGAAAAGGAAACAAAAATGTATAGATTCAAAGAGAAATTGAAAATAGAAAATAACAAGAGAGAGAGAAGAGAAGGTGTGTGAAGCAGAGCATAGAGAAATGTTAGTAGATTATGGAAAACAGAAAGGCGAATCCTAAAAATGTTTGTTTATTTATTGATTGATGCTTCAAAAAACAGAGACAAAAAAGAGGCACGAAACCCGAGAAGATGAAGTTAGAGTGGTAGTAGTACAATACATACAACAGAGAGAGAGAGAGAGAGGATTATTTGAGCATGCAGCAGAGGTGTTCTCTTTCTGCATACAATTCAACAACAAGAGTAGAGGTTGTGGAAAATGAAGGAAGGATGCGTGTTGGTTGTGCTAACATGCGCACAATGCAATGCACAGGAGGAGGAGATTTGCAAATGTAAGAAGGAAAGAGGAGTGGGGTTTTAAAATAGTAGAGCTTACTTAGCCCAAGAAAGTAAAGGAAGATGAACTTTGTTTATACAAAGAAAGAAAAAAGGGAAACAGACCCTTTCTAATTACTTTTCTTCTCGCATACATGCCTTCCAACTACTCGTATTAAAAATCATCACTTCTTTATTTATTTATTAAAATTATTGCTATCAGGCAACTTCTCAATACATCACAATTATACGGGGAGATTATTTTAAAGGTAGTTTCAGTAAAATTCAAGTATATTTTTTAATTTAACAGTTAGTGATTGACAATGGAAAATTATTTACATTTATAGTGTATATAAATCAAATTCTAAAATAGTTAATAGCAAGATAGACATTAGTTAAGCACATCAATTAATTAAGAGTAACTATCATTAAATTAAATTATGAATGAAATATATATTGTCCAAAAAAATTCACGATATAATAAGTTTTTTCTAAGTTACTTTTGAAAAATTGTGAGTTATTTATTCATGATCCAATGAAAATTAGCCAAATAAATAAATTTACAAGTGAAGAAAACATTAGTTTATGGATCCCACTTACAAATTTATATATGTAGCTAATTTTTATTGGTCGTAAATTATCACAACTTTTTAAAAGTGACTTACGCATCACCAATATAATGTGAGCATTGAAATAGTTGTATTGTGAATCGTTTATGTTGCATTGAAAAATGTATTGCAATTAAACTTTCTTATTTGCTAAATGTATTGTAAACTGCATCGGTTTATATCGGATTAGATCCAAAAAATTCAATGTGTTTTTCAACCCGAACCAAATTGTGGATATTTTTAATTTTAGATTAGATAATTTTGTGCCTCATGACCAATTTAAATTGCACCACGAACTTCTAATTATTGATGTTATTAAAACACTTGATAGCAATACTTTTTGCTAAATAATAGACATTAGGTTTGTTAAGTGAAAAAGTTGACTTTCAAAATAGCGTGGTTGCTAACTAGACTAAATTGCACTTTTAGTCATTTGTGTTTAATTCGGTTTTAGATAGGCCTTTTATCTTTTTTTTCTAACTAGGTCCTTTAAGTGACACTTTGTTTGCAACGTTAGCATGTTGTTGTTCATACGCATAAATGATCTTTTATGTTCGTTCTGTTAAAAGACCATTACAATACTGACTTATGCATAATGATATTGATGTAACCAATTATAATAGTAAACAATTCATAGATTGGTCCTTTAAGTTTAAAAAAAATACATTTATGATCCTCTAAGTTTAAACCAGTTTTTGCTCAGACTTTATCTTCATCTTTTACCTCTTCATCATGTTCCTTTTCACCTTCTTCCTCTACCACTCCAACTTTAAAAAACCTAACACAAAATTTGTAATTCCTAGAAAAACTCAAAACGTCTTACCCATGTGAGTTAGAGAAAAATCAAAATAAGAAATTCATCATTCTAATAAAAGTTAAAAAATGAGTTGTTGTAAATAAATAGATTTTTATTTTTTGCACAAACTACTTGTAGAATTTGTTTTTGGTTTGATGAGTTTCAAATGATTTTTTCTGTTTTTAAATGCATGAAGGTTCCAAGAAGAATTTTTTTTTTTGTGGGTTTCAAGAAAGATTTTTTATGGGTGCAAAAATTAGTTGTTGATTTTGTTTTTGTTTTTATGGGTGTCAAGAAGAATTTCTTCATCCATCTTCATCGATTTTTAATTACAATTGAAAGGGGTTTAGGGTTCCAAGTTACATGTTTTTTCTTCTTCTAACAACACAAATTAAAACCTTCATCATCAAACCTTCATCATCTTCATTATAAATTTAAAAAAACTCAAAAAATCCAAATTCAAAAAGAAAACAATATATAACTTAAAATTAATTTTAGAAAATTAAAAAATATAAATGACCGATCTGATAAATGAGTCAAACTTAAAAGACCCCAATGAGTTTATTTTTTTTATTGGAAGAATTCTAATAACTTTTATACAAAATGTTTCTTTTTTTTTTTATAAAGAAATAATTTTTAGTGTCACATCTGCATCATTATGCAATTGTAATAGCCCCATAACAGTTTTTAAACGAAACTAATGAAAAATAACATTTTTGCAAAAAGACAATAACATAAATACTAGCATTACAAACGAAGCACCGCAACCTAGTTGGGAAAAAAAAATAAAGGATTAGTCTATATTTGTCCTCATACATAAGACTCTATTGACTAAATCAAGATAATAAAAAAATTAGTTATAATATTAAATTTATTGGTAATTTGAGTTGTTTTACTAATTTATTTTAAAAAAAAATAATTTGTAGTTTTATTGTATTATTTATTATAAAGTAACAAAAATGTAACATAAATTAATAATAAATTTTTTAAAAAATAATTAATATAATTGAAAAAATAAAAAAGTATCTTATAAAAGAGATCACAAGAAGTTCATAAACGAAGAGAGGTAGTATTTGTTAGTGAGGTCATATCTTAGAGTTTAAGATACATCTAATCTAATTTCACACAGTTATCTTATCGTAGATGATTTGAATGCGCAGTTTTATTTTATAACTTTTGGGCGTGAAGCAGCCAAATACATGAATGAAAAGTATTACTTTATGAGTTATGGCTACTCGATGGTTGGTGTGTAGTAATTGTGGTGTTTGCATACGCCAACCGAGTTTGATCATTAACAGGCCCATTTTTCTTCTTCTTGCAATTGCTTTTGCTTTATATTTAATAATTATCTTTTGTGTGTATGATGGCAGGCAGTGGGTGTTCATCTTTTATTGTAATTGCTTACTAGTTAAGAATCCACACAAATAATAGTAGCAATAAAAGTGACAGAAATTCGGGTAGTTTTAAAAAAAATACGTGATATTGAGTTTAGTCAATCCTCTTACTCTTATATAAATTAAAGACTAAATAGCATATGTGGTTCTTTAACTTAATTTCAGTTAATGTTTTAGTCCTTTATCGTTATCTTTTTTTTTTATTTGGTCATTTATTTTAATTTTAAGTGACATTTTGATCTTTTATGTTTTAAAATGTCAACAATATTATCCTTTTTTTTTTTACAAAAATTCAAAAAACTCATCAAAAACTTCAACCAAAACCCATAAAATTAATTATATTATTTAATATAATACATATTTCATCAAATTCGTAACTCAAATCTTCAAATAAACTCATACAAAAATTTCATCAAGTTTCATTCTTTATTTGATGTTGTTAGAGATCGAAATATGAGTTTATTTGAAGATTTGAGTTTCGAATTTGATGAAATTTGTATTATATTGAAGAATATAATTAATTTTATGGGTTTTGCTTGAAAATTTTGATGAAGTTTTTGAATTTTTGTAAAAAAAAAAAAGGATAACATTGTTGACATTTTAAGACATAAAAGATCAAATTGTCATTTAAAATTAAAATAAAGGACCAAATCGGGAAACAAAGAAGATAAAGGACTAAAACGTTAATCAAAATTAAGTTAAAGGACCACGAGTGCTATTTAGCCTAAATTAAAATGTTTAAATGATTTTTAATTTCTTATTTTATTTAAAATTAACTATTAGTTCCTCTGTTTTTTAAAATCGGATTTTTGATATCTTATTTTATAATTTGTGGAATTTGTGTGATTCCCCTCCATTATTTATGATGTAGTATGCTCATTAACGATATGATAGTGATGTAACACAATGGAAATGGATAAAATAGAATTGTGTTTAATGTTATTCTTTTTTTCTTCATAAATATTCACTTAGGTTGTTACTAACAAACACAATTGTGAAGCTTTGTCGAATAAAAAAAAATAATTAATAACATGAATTCAATTCAATTGTATCACATCACTTTCACGTCATAATTTAGCATGCAACATCACAAAAAATGGAGGGGACCAAACCAACTCCACAAGTTGCAATAAGTCCTCTTAATCTTAGCCATCTAATTCAATCCAATGGCTTATAATAAGTCCTTTCAAATTCACATAAAATCTTCTTTCTCATTAAATATACTCAAGATGTATCAAGTGAGAGTGATGTTTTATTGTGAGAGATGAAAGGAATGTATAATAATCGTACGATCAAAACCAATGGTTACAATTAAATTTTCTTTTGAATGTGTCCTTTTAAATGATCAAAACCAATAGCTGATTCTTCATAGTTGTGAGCAAATAACGATCATATTCACATATTTTTATAATTCAATAAATTGTTAATTTACTCGTTTTCTATTTTAAAAATATTTATTTAAGAACAATGGGGAAACACAACCTTTGAGATATTTATTTGTCATCAATTACTTACCATTGTGGTATTTGATATAAAATATGTTTATAGTTTGATTTATTTATGAACTATAAAATATTTAAATATTGAATCGATGTACAGTTTGACTATGTTTTTCATGACTCATGATGAAATGTGAAATGGTTTTGAAATGTATGTTTTGGAAATCGTTATTATAATTACGAAATCTTTAACGGGGGTAGGTGCCTGATTACATCGTTTTGATTTAGGAGAGTTACTCGTTAGATGTAACCGTGCTTATGAGAGATGTCATTCTTAGAAGGAGAGAACTATCAACAAGATGTAAGCTCTAATTGATGTGATATGATGTGTTGCGGGATTGTGAGGAAATGGATATTGGTTAGATGGAGTCGTCCCTAAGGAAAAGACCATCCTTAGGAGGAGATGACTATCAATGAGATGAAACCATCTCTTGGTTCTAAAAAATTTATGTTTTTATATATTAGATTTTCTATGATCCTTTTAAGGTTTCTCATTTTGATTTCACTTCTTTGATGAATTGGATTTAAAATATTTCAACTTGAACAGCTAAATTATAAATTTAATAATTTATTATGTGTATATTTTATTGAAAATTCCATCTATTTAAGGTAGTATTGTTTAGATAATTGCCACAAGATTGTAAAACAATTATTTAATGTTTTTTGTGTGTTTTTCTTCTAATTGGTGGTGGTTGTTCTCTCCTCCTTAAGTATTTGTAACTTACACCTTTATGTTGTTTATTTTTTTCAGATTCACAAACAACTGTTAGTAGATTCAAGTCTTAGTCACATTTTTTTAAGGGCTCCTTGATCGGTGACCCTTTTGTTATGTATTTGTTGAGTCATGATGTATTTTGCAGCTATTTTGAGTCTAGAATGTCATTTAGGAATGTATTAAATTTTTAGAATTGCTCTTTTGAAATATTAATTGGGTTAAAAGTTTGAAACATGATTTTATATTCAAAAATATTGAAATTACAGAGGATGCTCTATCGAAGTCTCGAGAAATATTATTTTTTGAAGCAATGGTTATTTAGAACTATTTAAATTGCTTTATTGTTCAGTTAGTCGATAGACTTGTCAGACTAGTAGTAGTAGTTTGTGCGCCGATCATGACGTTCGATTTTTGGGTCGTGACACTACTCGAAAAAGATCTAAAGAAAGAAATAATCAAGATGAATTCAATGACTACTTTGCATGGAAATACAAGGACATCTATGGTTTGGATTAAACTTTAGTAGAACACATGTTGCCTCTAAAACCTGGGAGGAAACCAATAAAGCAATATCGTAAGAGGTTTGCACCTGAGGTCATTTTAAATATTAAAGATGAGATCGAAAGGTTACTCGAATCCAAATTCATTCGAACCACCCGATATGTAGATTGGATTTCTAATATAGTTCATGTGGTAAAAAAGAATGGCTCGTTAAGAGTGTGTATAGATTTTAAAGATTTAAATGCGACAACTCCAAAAGATGAATACCCTATTCCAGTTGCTGATATGTTGATACATTCTGCATGTGGCAACAAAATTTTAGGTTTAATGGTTGGTTATTCAGCGTACAATCAGATTTTCATCGCTGAAAAGGATATTCCAAAAAATGCATTTACGTGCCTTGATACACTGGGAAATTGGAATGGACCATAATACCATTTGAATTAATAAATGCAGGGGCCACTTATCAAAGGGCAATTAATTTAATTTTTCATGACTTTATTGGATATTTTATACAAGTTTATATTGATGATGTAATAGTTAAAGCTAAATTGAAAATGAATCATTTAACACACATGAAAGCTTTATTCGAAAGAATGGGAAAGTTCAAACTAAAAATGAACCAAAGCAAGTGTGCTTTTGGTGTGACTATAGGAAAATTGCTTGGATTCTTGATTAGAATAATGAGAGTGGAAGTAGACTCCACCAAGACTAAAGCCATTTTAGAAACTCAACCCCCAAAGGAAGAAAAGCAACTCCAAATTTTCATTGGCAAAATAAACTACCTTCGTTGATTCATTTTGATTCTCTCAAGTAGAACGAAGGTGTTTACTCCATTATTGAAGCTAAATAAACAAGAAGAATTTCGATGGGATGTAGAGCATCAAAAGGCGTTCGAAGAGATAAAGAGATGTCTAACCAATCCTTCAATTATGATGCCTCGTGTAAAAGGGAAACCATCGAAATTATATGTGTTTGCTTCGAAGAAAACAATTTGAAGTTTGCTTGCATAGGAAGATTCAAATGGTAATTAGAGATCCATTTATTATTTAAGCGGGACTCTACTTGATGTTGAAATTGGATACAATGTTATCGAGAAGTTATGTTTAGCTTTGTATTATTCTTGGACTAAATTAGAATATTATGTGAAACCTTTTGAGGTCATTGTAACTTCTCATTATGACATAATAAAACACATGTTGTCCAAACCTATTTTACATAATCAAATTGGTAAACGGGCATTGGCCTTAACTGAATTCACATTAACTTATTCCTTTGAAAGCAAGACCAGGTAATTGCTTATTTTTTCGCCAATTATTTTATTGATGATGATAAGCTTGAACAGGATTATGTAGGTGTAACACATTGGAAATTGTATTTTGATGGTTCATGCCATAGTAAAGGCAATGGAATTGACATGCTTATTTATATCCACCAAGGAGCATCATACTAAATTCATGTTTAAGTTATTTATCAAATGTTCTAATAATGAAGCAGAATATGAAGCCTTAGTTGTAAGCCTTGAATTGTTGATTGAATTTAAAGAACAAAATGTGTTCATATGAGGAGATTCACAATTGGTGATTAATTAGTTGAATCAGAATTACCAATGCAAAAACCCCAATTTGATAAAATACTATGATATTGCTATTCGATTGTTGATGAAATTTGATGAAGTAGTATTGAGAATGTTCAAGCAAATGAGTTGGCTCAAATTGCATCTGGTTATAAGATCTTAAAAACATTTCAATAAGATCATAGAAGTTAGAAGATCCATCATGGAATGTAATTTTGAAGTTCTTAATATAGACGAGATTGAACTTGGGGATTAGAGGATGGATATAGTAGAATTCTTAAGAAATCCTTATCCGAATCATGATAGAAATTTGAAGTACAAAGTGTGACACCCTAAACCCAAAATTTATATTAATTTTTTTTTCTTTCTAAAATTTAATTTTTAAAATAATAAAATTCAAAAAAATAAATAAATAAACTTTCAACATTTTCTTTAAGGCAAAGAGTATCACGTAATCATGAACATGTCTCATTAATCCAAAATTTCCATCAAACTTAACAATTCGAAATCATAACAGCAATTAACAAAATCCTTTTTGAAGCACACGTACATAAGTTTACTGATAATTGTAAATGTAGTCCCAACCTGATGTCACTATCATAGCGGAAATTCCCAATTTAAAATACATTTAAATACGAAGTTAACAAAAAGGAAGATAATAAAAGTCTTCAAGATAAGATGGCTTCCTACAGTTTGAGAGTATTAGCCTTCACCTAGAGCTAGCAGCTCGTCTACGTCCATCGCAAACGCTTTCAAATACAAACAACGAGGGGTGAGTTTCAAAATTATGTAATAGTATAAGATAAACGAGGAGAACACGCAAGTATTTAAATTAACATAAACATTAGAAATACTCAAGAGCAAAATATCAAAGGTTAATCTAATTCAATCACAATAAAACCGTCACAAGGATGAAATGTTATGCATGTCCTATACTCTCTACTTCTTCATCATTTGGTACCATTCTACTATGAAGTACTTGGTTAGGAGACTTGATACTATGCCACTACAAGAGTGGACGGACAATTCAAGAATGGCCAAGTCCTCATAAATCCCCTCAACTCAACCCGAGACCTAGATATGCGACGGTCGGGGTACTCTTGTTTTGGACGGTAGCTTCCGACCTTAGTGAATAACCCACTAATCCACTTAGGAATTCCCAACTAGATGTACCCCCAAGGTATATCAGTCTTACTTTACGGTTTGACTGTAGCCCTCCACGATCATGCTCATTCAGTTGTACTTCCCCAAATCACTAGGTTTATCAAACCCTCCCTATATGATGACAAAATAATCCTCACTCCACAAATACAACATCTATCTCATACTTACTCGATTATCACAACTCAATAATTTTCAGTCGGACTTCACAATATTCATCATTCATCATTATATATATATATATATCAATCAATCACAATAAAATCTCAACATTTGGTTTAAACTACTCACGATACACAGTCCAAACTCATCAATCACATAATAAGAAATCAAACAGGTGGCACATTCCAGTAATATCATAATTTCAATCAAGTAACAAGAACACTCAAGAACATATCATTCATACAATAACAATCATCATAAGGTTTCATAAAACCAGACAACATGCAATCTTGATATAAATAAATTCACAGCAATTCTATAGGTTGCTAAAATATATTTTAGTCCTCACTATTACCATTCATATATTATTAATTAATTATTATCACTCAATAGGGCTCAATCATACGTAGTAAGCCCCAGATGAATGTCTGGGAATTTCAGTATTCCCTTTCATCTCATGTTATTTTATACTCATAATATCGAACCTCATCTCACCCCTTACCTCAATTGAAGATTTCACCAAACAAATCTGATCCGCTAACGTGTCATGTCCTCTTCGATTGTCGTCTCTAATAGTTTGTGAGAGAATTATAGTTACGCAACCACCAAATACAAATAAATAAATTATCTACTATTTTTAATATAACCCAAAAATATATTTAATATCATTAAGAACACATATTAGTATAATCAAATTTTGTTTAAACTAAGCATGACAGAAGGAACTAAAGATTGTGTCTATATATATATATAACTTTGATTTTTAAATCGATTTTTTATATATATCACATGCATGCAGGTAATAATAATTTAATCACAGCTTATTATTGGTTGTGCCAAATTTTATATTATAGTCCAACTAAATTATTTTAAGAATAGTGTGGATTCCAAAGTATTTTTTATGTCCCGAAAAATTCAATCATATGCTCAGGTATAAAATTCACATAATCACTTTTTCTTTTCAAGTAGTTCAATGATTGTGGTTGTCTATCAAGCAAAATCTCAACTTTTTCTGTTAAATTGATATTAGTCCAAAACAGAACAGATTTAAGCCAACTTGTTTCAATGCAATCACTTTCCTTCAAACCCAATTGAGGAAGACTCTTATTCATTAATGAAACAAGAGATTTTGAGTCACCAAGATATAGAGCTATAAAACTAGCCCTTATAGTTTTTGTACCATTTTTTGTACCGTTCACAACATCCATAATAAGCCTAATGAAAAGATCATTATCAATAGTTGGTGCCACATGTTGCCAATTATAAACTATGTTTGTTGCATTTTCCTCCAAAGTTTTTCTAAATTGGAAAACAGTTACTATCTCAGGAACTTTAACTAACTTAATTTTGTAAGAAAGAACAACACCAAAGCTAGCACCACCACCACCTCTTATAGCCCAAAAGAGATCTTCACCCATTTCTTCTCTATCAAGCAATCTACCATTAACATTAATTATTTGTGCATCAATAATATTATCAACAGAAAGACCATATTTTCTCATCAAATTACCATAACCACCACCACTTAAATGTCCTCCAACACCAACAGTAGGACAAACACTAGCTGGAAAACCATGAATTTCACTAGAGGTGTCAACAGAGTCACTAGTTGGGGTATTCACAATCAAATCATATTGTAAACAAGACACATGTAGTCCTAAACGTCTAACACAATCAAGAGACACAAAGGAATGAGTAGCACCACAATCAAATAGCACAAATAAAGGAGTATCAGTTATGAGACACGTACCTTGGATCAAGTTGTCTTTCTCAGACACTCCTGCACCACTGAGGGCAAAGACTCTTCCATTAGATATAGGTCGGCTGGCTTAGGAACTCTAGTTTCCAGATTGTGGAGTCTTCTTTGGATAGGGGCATGTGGTGCTAATGTTGCCCTGTTGTTGACAATTAAAACAAGTAATTGCAGCATCTCTGCACTCAAATGCCATATGATCTTGCTTACCACACTTGTGACATCGAATAGGAGTAGTTGGATCACTATTGTTACTATTGTTGTTGCTCGAGACTTGACTCATGTTGTTGCTATTCACATAACTAACTCCTCGTCCATTCGGGTTTCCTCTACCACCCCTATAACTATAACTATTTTCATTTCCTTTTCCATTAACATTACTATTTCCTCTTCCAGCTGAAAAACCGGGTTGGTGATAATTCGAACGACTTCTAGATTTACCAGGAGGGAAAGAGTAAGGTTTTCCCCTATTATGATGCATAGACCTTTTGTCCTTCATGGTTCAAGTGTTTCGGTAATGTGCCTTTTCAGCACAACTATCCTCATCACAGATCCTACTCTTATTCACTAGGGTAGGGAAGTCACTGATCTCTTGCATTCCAATCTGCTGCTTGATCTATGGTCTGAGTCCCATTTCAAACTTGATGCACTTAGATTTTTCTCCTGCTTCTCCTACATAGAGTGGATACCTGGACAACTCCTCAAACTTAGCGGCATACTCTGCCACTAACATATTACCTTGTTCTTGTTTACAAAGTTGGAATCAAGTTGGTTCTAAGTACTTAGGATTTTGATGTTTACAAAAGCACTCCATGTAATCTTATTTTGTACTTAGAATTATTATATTAAATGCCACCAGAAGATGAAATTACCAGAGGCAGAAGATGAAGTCACCAGAGGCAAAAGATGAATCACCAGAGGATACACCTCCAGAGGATGTCAAAACATCATCAGAGGATATCTTTCCTGGCCCAGATCAGAAGGAAGATGAGTCCAGAAGGAGACCTAGAGCAGACCAGAAGGAAGCCTGCCAAAGGGAGACTTGTTGCAGACTAGAAGGTATCATAAGTAAGACTTGGTCCAGAATTAATTCTGACCAGAAGATAGCCTGGTCGTGAAATGATAATCAGTCCAGACATGACCCAGACTTAATCAGAGCATAAAAGAATTGGTCCAGAACAAGAGATTTAATCCAGATTTGGCCCAGACCAGAAGATAGCATGGTTCAGAGTATGAAACTAAGTCCAGACTAGAAGAAATGATTGACGAAATTTAATCCAGACCTAATCCAGATCAGAAGGTAATTGTCCAGACTAAAATATCATAAGTCGAGATTTAATTTCAGTTCAATCCAGACCCAGTCTAGAATTGGTCCAGATCAGAGGGAAGATATTCAGATCAATGGTCCAGATTTAAGCATCATGGCCCAGTGTTGGCCGAGATCAGAAGATCAGAACATGTGGTCCAGTGTCGGCCGAAATCAGAGGATCACAACAGATCAGATTATATGTTCCAGTGATTGGCCAAGATTAGAAGATCAGAACGTGTGGTCCAGTGTTGGCCGAGATCAGAGGATCACAACAGATCAATTGTATGGTCCAAATGTGGACGTGAGTAGAAGATCAAATGGTCCAGATTTAATCATGATGATAATTAGTGGAGACTTGATTAAATTTGATCAAAGTATTAAAAGGATTTGATACAAAAATAAATTGAAGTCTTGTGGGAATTCAGAAGCTATTGGCGGGAAGAAAGATTTGGTCTAGAATTAACTAAGAACAGGATTGGCCAAAGTTTTTTTTTGAAAGCAAATCTGGAGCTAAAAAGATATGTTTTTTATTTAAGTGAAACCCAATTAGCCAAGGTATTTTTGCAAGAGTATCTGGCAAGATACAGCTCGAACTTAAGCATGGAAGAAACCCTAATTATTCATCTATAAAAGGAGGCTCAAGGCGAAGACTCAACATCGAAAATACTTGAGAGTCATACACTTTCAAAAGCAAAATACTTGAGTTTTCAGTGAGGTCAATTGTGAGTATCCGCTTTCCAGAAGCAAGCACTCTATGTTTTTCCTTCCCTTGTGTTAGATCTAAGTTGTTGAAGTAGAGTCTACAATCTGAAGGAGTCAAAAGGAGTAGCAGATTACTTAGCAGTTAGATTCAAGGTTCTTTTCCTCAAAAGTCTAGGATTGTTAGACTGTTTGAGAAGACTGATGTAAGGCCCTTAAATTTAAAAATTAAATTATGGATTTAATATTAAGTGTATTTTGAGGAATAATTGTAAAATATTTAATATATGTATATTTTTTGTAAATATATATATAAATATTTATTTTGTAGGTTGAATTAAAATTAGTGGATGAAGGATAAATTAATTTAATTACGAGTAATTAAATTATCGGGCAGTTATTTAAGGGATTATTTGCAAATTGCGACAAGACTGGTTAAGTGATGGAGGGTCAAGTAATATTATACTATTAATGTGGGATGAGGTGACACATATATGTGCCAATATATATGAAGGAGTGGCAAGAGCAAAGGCAGAAACCTTCCCTTCTTCCTCTTCCCATTCTGTTTCACGTTTATAGAAAAAAAAAAGAGTTGCTCAAAAGTGAGATTACTTGGAAATCCAAGCACCAAACCAACAAGTACCAAGAACAAAAGTTGTTCCTCTCCTCATTACGGAGCTAGAGAACCCACTTTGGTAGCGGCAAACGCAAACGGAAACTTCGCCGATTTTTGACGCGAAAACGGGAACGAGAACAAAAACGTAACAGAGGTAAGGGGCACCTTCCACTTTCTAGTTTGCATTTTAGGGCTGTAAATGCATGTTTGATGTTTGATCATATTTTAGTTTCTGGTTTGAAAAACGAAACTATTGTGCATGTTGTTATTAAATGCGAAAAATGCATCCTGTTGATGTTTGATGATTCTGTGATGTTGCTGTTTTGGTTGATATAAAATTGTTGTTTTGGTTGTGTGGGAATACTGGAAAATGCTTTGCATGTTGTTTTGGTTGTGTAAGAATACTGGAAAATACTTTGCATGTTGTTTTGAGTAATAATCAAAATGTAAACGTTGAAAAATGTCTGTTTTGTTGTGGTTGACATTCTGTTTTGGGTGGTTTAAGCAAAACTGTGATGATGTTCTGGTGTTGGTGATTCTGTCTCTGTTATGTTGAAAACAATCTGGTGTTGATGATGGTTTTCAAAAGAAAAGGATTTAAAATGGTTGAAGTGTTTTTTGGAAAATCTGTTGTTGATGAAAAATGTTTTGAGTTTTGTGGTTAAAGAAAAACAGTGAGGTGATTCTGGTGTTGATGATTCTGTTTTCCGTTGTGTTGTTAAAAATCTGTTGTTGACCATGTTGAGGGTGATTTTTTAAAGGAGAAGGATTTAACTGGGTGATGGTGTTTTCTGGAAAATCTGTTGTTGATGAAAAACGTTTTGAGTTTTGTGGTTTCAAAGGAATGGTGATTTTATTTTGGTGTTGTGTTGGTTTTTCAAAGAAAAGAATTTGAAAACGTGTTGAAGTTTTCTGTGAAATTTCACTGAATTCGAAGGTGTATTCGAATACGGCATGAGTGTATTCGAATACAGCTTGCAAAACATCGGTTTTATTCAAATTTTTGTACTTCTATTCGAATACAAGCCTCTGTATTCGAATACAGATAAGGGATTTTTGCTTCTGATTTAACCTCTATATTCGGCTACGACCCTGTCGTATTCGAATACAGGACTGCAATTTTTGCCACTATATTCGCATCTGTATTCGACTTCGACAACCTCGTATTCGAATACAGAATGCTGATTTTTCACTGTTTCTGCATCTGTATTCGAATACAAGGGAGCTGTATTCGAATACAGCTTGTATTTTTCCAAAAATTCCAGTTTTAAACAATGGCTTATGAACTTAAAGAGTTGGGAAAGTATTGGGAAGGTTTGTGATGAATTAAAATGGTGTTTTTGAGATGGTTTGAGGTGGTGATGATTAGGTTCTGGAGTTCTTTATTGATGCTGTGAAAAATGCTGAGTTTCCACTGCTGTAGCTTCTGTATTCGAATACAAGGAAGCTGTATTCGAATACAGAGTGTAGATTCTGCACTGTTTTAGCTTCTGTATTCGAATACAAGGAAGCTGTATTCGAATACCGATTCGTTTTTCCCGAAATCTTAGTTTTAAACACTGTTTTATGAACTTTAAGAGTTGGGGAAACATTGGGAAGACTTGTGATAGATAAAAATGGAGTTTTTGAGATAGTGTGAAGTGGTAATGATGAGGTGCTTGAATGATTTATTAATGTGATGATAATGAAATTATTTGGATTGAGATGGTGCTGATGTTGCATACTATTTTCAGTGAAGAGAAAACATTGCATGTTCATGCATTGCATAGTCAGGTGGTAACCGTGATGGGCCATAGAGTAATGAGTGAAACATGCTTGTCTGTTGAGCGACTGCACGAGTGTTGGTTTGTTGAGCGACTGCACTGGTACTAGTCTGTGAGCGACTGTACCTTGATATGCGCTGGTCTGTTGAGCGACTGCACGAGTGCTGGTCTGTTGAGCGACTGCACGAGTGCTGGTCTGTTGAGCGACTGCACTGGTGCTGATCTGTGAGAGATTGCACCATGGTCAAGTTGGCCATTAAAGTATAACATATGAAAATCGTGCTGGTCTATGAGCGACTGCACGTGTGCTGGTCTGTGAGCGACTGCACCTTGGTTATTGCAAGAAGTTGAGTACATGAACATATACATATTGCATCGGGGTGGTTGACCAGCGGGTCATGATTTGGATATATGTTGATGATTGGAAATTGATGTGTGTAAGTATCTTATAAAATCTGAATTTCTGATGAATGGTTGTGATTGCTGAGTTGATGGTTGTACTTACAACATGTTTTCTATATTAATTGGTTGCTGTTTGAAAAGGCATACATGTCATGAAATTTCAAAATGAGCATCCTTATTTATCATCATTGTTATATGATATGCCATGGATATATTTGTTACTGTTGATATAAATGCTATGTGTTATTTGTTAATTTCGGTCGGTGACCCTTTACTATTATTGTGGAAATTGGGCTTTGCCCTCAGATGCCCCCAAACCCATATCACCAGTGGGTCCCCAGACGACGGAAACGTCACTCGATTTCATTGATCGTCTCCTGCCTACTGCTTGGGTATACGACCCCATCTCAAGTAGGGCGACGTACACGGGGAGACTAAAGAGGACCTGCAGGACTAATGGGGTGGTGGACTATGTGGAGCACACCTATACGAGGATTGTCTTTCCTGTGCCTTCCAAATTGGTATTGGAGGCGCACAGAATTTTTGAGGACGGGAGGAGCCGACGAGAGGGGTTGAGACGGAGGCCACAATAGGTGTGGTGACTCCTAACCCGGTGACTGGAGGAGCTGTACATGATATAGAGGTGGAAGGGGAGAATCAAAGACCGACGCTAGTAGCAGATGTTCTGGGTCCATCTAGGACATCCCATGACTAATTTGAGATTCCGGCACCGCCGAAGCGACCCCGATTGTATATTAATCTGTCTTCGAAGGAGACCGATCCTTCATTATGTGACAAGGATTGACTTTCCTATGCCTTCCAAATTGGTATTGGAGGCGCACAGAATTTTTGAGGACGCGGAGGAGCCGACGAGAGGGGTTGAGACGGAGGCCACAGTAGGTGTGGTGACTCCTATCCCGGTGACTGGAGGAGCTGTACATGATACAGAGGTGGAAGGGGACAATCAAAGACCGACGCTAGTAGCAGATGATGTTCCGGGTCTATCTAGGACATCTGATGACTAATTTGAGATTCCGGCACCGCCGAAGCGACCCCGATTGTATATTAATCTGTCTTGAAGGAGACCGATCCTTCATTATGTGATGAGGAAGAGGACGTTTCGTCGAGGCGAGCTGCGGAGTCTGTAAGACCCTTAAATTTGATATTAATTCTGGAATTAATATTAAGGGTATTTTGGGAATATTTGTAAAATATTTAATATATGTATGTTTTGAGTGAATATATATATATATATATAAATATTTATTTTGGAAGATGAATTAAAATTATTGGATGAAGATTAAATTAATTTAATTTCGAGTAATTAAATTAATCGGACCATTAATTAAGGATTAGTGGCTAATTGCAAAAGGATTTAGTGCTGAGAAGTCCAGCTGGAAAATCCAGCATTATTGTATCATTGTTTCAAAGGAGGTGGCACTCAAGTGAGTCTATAAGTACACGTGAGGGGCTGGGCAGAAATCAGAACTCCATACCTCCCATTTTGCATGTAATAGTGTTGCATGTAACAGTAACCTCTTCTCCCATTTCTGCCTCCTGTTTTCTGAAAAGCAGTTTCACGATTTCAAAATACCAAAGAGAGAGTTCCTCAAAAGTTACAGTAACTGGAAATACAAACACCAAACCAGAAAACCCTCAGTATTAAAGTTGTTCCCCACCTCATTACGGAGCTAAAGAACCCAGTTTTGTAGCAGCAAACTCATGCAGCAGTTTCACCGGATTTTGGCACAGAAACGAGAACAAAAACAGAGACTTGAGTAGAAGCAGAACACGCAACAAGGGTAAGGGTACCTTCCAACTTTCTAGTTGCATTAGGGCTGTAAATGCATGTTATTTCAGTTCTGTTTTGAAAGAAAAACATGTTTTCGAAATGACATCTTGAAAAATGAAGAAAATGCATTTTTGTTGATATGAGATGATTCTGTGATGGCTGTTGTTGGTTGAATGCATTAATGATGTTTTACTTGTGTGAGAAAACTGAAGATGTCTTGCATGTTATTTTAAAGATGGTTAAAATACATGTTCATAAAACTGTTTTGGAAAATAGTTTTAAAAATGCAAAAATGCATTCTGTTGGTGTTTTGCTGCTGTGTGATGATTTCTGTTTTGGTTGAAAACATTGGTCATGTTCTGATGATTGTAAAAGCTGAAATGCTATGCATGTTATTCTGATGTTTGAGGAAGCTGAAATGCTTTGCATGTTGTTCTGATTGTTTGAAAAGCTGAAATGCTATACACGTTATTCTGATGTTTTGAGAAAGCTGTGATGCTTGCATGTTTGTTCTGATGGTTTCAAAATCTAAATGATTCTGGTGAGTGAACATTCTGTTTTCTGGTTCTGGATGATTGGGGTTGGATCCTGATTCCATTTCTGTTTTGTGTGATTCTGGTGGTGTTGATGATTTAAAAGGAAAAGGGATTTTAAATGAGAGAAGTGTCTTCTGGAAAAAGTGTTGAATCTGTTCTGTTGTTTGGTTGTTGTTTTAAAAGAAAACAGTTTGAAAAGGGTTGAATCTCAGGAAATTTTCACTGGTTTTCAAAGGTGTATTCGAATACAAAATGTGTGTATTCGACTACAACCTGTAAAATTTTTGTTTTACTTAAGTTTTCAAACTTGTATTCGACTACGAGCCCTGTAGTCAAATACAGAAGAAGAATTTCTGTTTCTGTTTCTGGTTCTGATGATCCTTGTGTGGATCATTCTGTTTCTGTTTCTGGTTCTGATGATCCTTGTGTGGATCATTCTGTGTCTATTTCTGCTTCTGATGGTTCTGATTTGAACCATTCTATTTCTGCTTCTGATGGTTCTGATCTGAAACATTCGGTTTCTGCTTCTGATGGTTCTGATGTTAACCATCTTCTGATGATTCTGATGTAAATCATCCTGTTTCTGCTTCTGATGATTCTAATGTTAATCATTCTATTCTGCTTCTGATGATTCTGATAATCATCATGTTTTCTGTTTCTGATGATTCTGATCATCTTCCTATTTCCTACCTCTGATGATTTTGATCATCATCCTGTTTCCTGCTTCTAATGATTCTGATAATCATTCTGTTGTTTCTGCTTCTGGTGATTCTGGCATGAACCATTATGTGCTTCTTCTGATCAATTCTGGATGAAGTCTAGGCGAAGTCTGGGTTATTCAAAATTCGATTGTCATGCCATGTTCTGGTCAAATTATCTTCTGGATTACTTCTTGCTTTTGACAACTTATGGCCTGGAACAACTCTCCACATGGCAGGCATGCTGATTCATGTTTCTGATTCCAATGGTGATTCATGCCATGTTTCTGATGTTGATCATCCTGGTACTATTTCTGATGTTGATCCTTCTGGTTCTGTTTCTGATGTTGATCCTTCTGGTTCTGTTTCTGATGTTGATCCTTCTGGTTCTGTTTCTGATGTTGATCATCCTGGTACTATTTCTGATGTTGATCATTCTGGTTCTGTTTCTGATGTTGATCCTTCTGGTTCTGTTTCTGATGTTGATTATTCTGGTTCTGTTTTCTGATGTTCTGGTGTTGATGATTCTGATTCTGGTTCTGTTCCTGATGTTCTGATGTTAATCATTCTGATTCTGGTTCTGTTCCTGATGTTCTGATGTTAATCATTCTGATGCAGGTTCTGTTTCTGATGTTCTGACGTTGATCATTCTGGTTTTGTCTTCTGTATTCGACTACAGGCATGCTGTATTCGAATACATAATGTTAAAATTGCAGATTTTCACTAGTTTCAGCTTCTGTATTCGAATACAAGGGATCTGTATTCGAATACAGATTCGTGTTTTTCCAAAAACTCAGTTTTTAGCTTCTGTATTCGAATACAAGGAAGCTGTATTCGAATACAGATTCGTATTTTCCAGAAAACTCGGTTTTAAACACTATTTTGTGAATTTTGAGAGTTTGGGGAACAATGGAAAGGCTTGAGATGTTTAAGTATGGAATTTGTGAGATAATGTGAATTGTTAATGATTGCTTGACTGTTTAAATCATTGATGTGTTGATGATGATATTGATTATATTGAGATGTTTTGAAATATGATGGAAAGGCATGAATTTTCTGTTATTGCATACTGTTTTCAGTGAAGAGAAAACACTGCATATTCATACATTGCATAGTCAGGTGGTGACCGCGATGGGCCACAGAGTAATGCGGTAACCGTGATGGTCCGCGAAGTTAAGTAGTAACCATGGGTTATAGAATAGTTCCGCGTGTATTAGACGGTCTACTCTACTCAGGCTACGGAATGGCCGCGTGTTCGTGGTGGTCCATTCTATCCGTGCGAGGATTTAACTTCTGTGTATTTGGCTTGTGAGAGGCTAATACACGTGAATGTAGTAACCGTGATGGGTTGTAGAGTGGTCGCGTGTTCGTGGTGGTCCATTCTATCCGGTTTCAGAGTGGCCGCGTGTTCGTGGTGGTCCATTCTATCCGGGCTACGGAATGGCCGCGTGTTCGTGGTGGTCCATTCAAATATGCGCAACCACGTGCTGATCTGTGAGCGATTGCACGAGTGCTGGTGTGTGAGCGACTGCACTAGGTACTAATCTGTGAGCGATTGTACCTTGGTATATAAGTGCTGGTCTGTGAGCGACTGCACTGGTACTGGACTGTGAGCATCAGTACCCTGAAATGCGCAACCACGTGCTGATCTGTGAGCGATTGCACGAGTGCTGGTCTATGAGCGACTGCACTAGGTACTGATCTGTTGAGCGATTGCACCTTGGTCTTCAGGGCCGTTAATGTCAAACATAGTGTGCTGGTCTGTGAGCGACTGCACCTTGGTAATTCCAAGAAGCTGAGTACATGAGCATATGCATATTGCATCTGGGTGTTTGACCGGTGGGTCAAGTTTTGGATATTGTTGATGATTGGAAAATTGATGTGTGTAAGTACTTGTTGAAATATGAGTTTTCTGATGAATGTTTGTGAATGATGAAGTGGTGATTGTACTTACAACATGTTTTCTCCATATTAATTCGTTGTTGTTTTGAAAAGGCATACATGTCATGAAATTTCAAAATGAGCATCTTTTCATCATTATTATACAATATGCCATGAATATATGTGTTGTTGTGAGATATATGCTATGTGCTTATTTGTTAATTTCGGTCGGTGACCCTTGCTATTATATTGTGGACTTTGGGCTTTGCCCTCAGATGTTACCTGAACCCGTCCTACAGACGGATACACTAACGACGGAAGCGTTGTTAGTTTCCCCTGATCTTTACGTACGGAGTCTACGTGGACAATGCAGAGGGACGGACGATTGGCTGAAGACGAGACTTATAGAGGATACGGTGGAGACCGTGCTACTGTAGCTTAGTGCATGATCAGTCTAGACCTTTGTATAGGGTCTTGAGTTTTGGGAAATGTAAATTTTACTTTGGGAATTAATGTAATACTTTTTCTGCTGTATTATTCTGCACTCTGACACTGATTGGGTGATAACCTTTGAAATGAACTGATTTTATTTTAATTCCTTTGATATTAATTTTGGAAAAACTCATTTCAATTATTTATTTGAAAAAAAAAAAAATGCACCCACGCTGTGTTTTAAACTCGGGGTGTTATAGAGTCAGACGAGACTTGCATGGGTTGCGGAGGGAATCCTTGATGCTGTAGGTTTAGTGCATGATCAATTTAGAATTTTTGTATTGGGTCTTGATTTCGATGGATGTAATTTATTTTGGGAATTATTGTATAACTTTTCCGCTGTTCTCTTCCGCACTCTGATACTTTTTAGTGGGCCATAGGCCGGGTGTTCTATTTTGAGATGACATTGTTTTTTTTAAATGTATTAATGTTTATTATTAATTCCCAAAGTTAAGTACTTAGTGATATGATGATGAAATTATTTAATTACGTTCATCGATTAAATTACGACGTACTATTTTATGAAATGAATTAATGAAAATTTTATTTTAATTCTTTTTGAATTAATCTGAAAATTCTTTTAATTATTATTTAAAAATAAATAAATACACTCGCGCTGTGTTTTAAACTCGGGGTGTTACAATTGTGGTATCAGAGCATTTGGTTAAAGTTTTAGGTTAAGGCTTTGATTAAAGTATTGGTTTTGAGTCATTATCTGATCATGCATAGGAGCAAGTAGTTAAAGTGTCAAATCTTGTGTAAGTTGTGGTGTGACTGAAGTAATGATGGTTTTGTAGGAAACAATGCCTCCAAGAAAAGACGACACTGCAAGAGCCAACGTCAGCCGGGAGGATAGGATGGCTAAAGCGATGAGTAACATGGTTGCGTCTGTTGCTGCACAGATGGCTGCGAAGACTCAACGTGATCTGGAGAAAAGAGAAAGAGAGATTCGTGCTGCTGAATCCAGAGGACTAGAGGATTTCGTCGTCATAATCCTCCAAAGTTCAAGGGTGATAAGGGTCCAGAAAGAGCGGACCAATGGATTCAGTAGATGGAGAAAATCTTTGAGATGATAAATTGTTAGGCAGCGGTAGGGTTAACTATGCTACCTATCTCTTGCTAGGGGATGCAGAGTATTGGTGGAGGAGTACAAGACTACTGATGGGATCAGCTCGAGAGGAGGTGAATTGGGAGTCGTTCAAAAAGAAGTTTTTCGACAAATACTTCCCGATGAGCACTAGAATTAAGTTGGGTGACGATTTTCTGAAATTGCACCAAGGAAACATGATGGTGGGAGAATACGCAGCTAAGTTTGTATCGCTATCACGACATTTCAGATTTTTTCGCCAAGAGGTGGATGAACAATTCATGTGTCATCGTTTCCAAATGGACTGAAATACGAAATTCAAGACTTCATTTTACCCTTGGGAATTCAACGTTTCCAAGCATTAGTAGAGAAGTGTAGAGAAGTTGAGGATATGAAAAACTGGAGGGCCAACAGAGCAGGGAATTTTAATTCAGGAGGGCCCAACCGGATGAATTATCAGAACAATAAAGGGAAGCAGGTTGCTAAGCCATATAACCGGCCACAAAACAACAATAAAGGCTAGAATCGGCCGGCAAATCAGAATTTTGGACTACAATTGGGACAAGGAGTCCGATGTTTCTGATGTGGGAAAGAGGGACATATTGCTACTGCTTGTACCACAAGGGATCCTATATGTTTCAATTGCCAGAAACCAGGACACGTTGCAAGGGATTGCCGGGTTCCGAAGGTGGAACCAACAGTGAACGCAACTAGGGCTAGTCGTCCTATTGCTAGGGGACGCGTCTATCACATGGGTGCTGAAGCTGGGAGTCAAGCTCCTAATTTAATCCAGCAAGATTGCAAGATTGCAGGTAACACACTAACTGCACTTTTTGATTCGGGGGCAACCCATTCTTTCATTGCTATGGACTGTGTGAATCGTTTGAAGGTATCTGTGTCTGCTTTACCTTTTGATTTGGTTGTTTCAACACCTGCTAAGACTTTGACCGTAAACTCTGCATGTTTACACTGTACTGTAACGATTCAGAATAGAGATTTTCTGGTTAATTTAATCTGTCTAACCCTACAATCACTCGAGATCATTCTCGGCATGGATTGGATGACGTATAATTACGTAGTCTTGGATTGTGCTCGCAAATTAGTTCTTTTCCCCGAACCTAAAGTTGTTCAGTACTTGGCTGCTAACCAACTCGAAGTATCACTGAGAGAAGGAACTCAAGAATTTTTATCATTGGCTAACGTGGAGGCCAAGATGGATGTGGACATAGAAGATGTGGTGTTAGTCAAAGAGTATCCAGACGTATTTCCAACAGAAATTCCAAGATTACCCCTGGTGAGAGAGGTGGAGTTCTTCATTGATCTACACCCTGGAACTGGACCTATTTCAATTGCGCCGTATCGGATGTCGCCATTGGAATTAAGCGAGCTTAAGGGTCAAATTGAAGGTTTGTTGGAGAAAGGATTTATTAGACCAAGTGGGTCGCCATGGGGAGCTCCGGTGTTGTTGGTTAAGAAGAAGGATGGAAGTTCGCGCTTATGTGTGGATTATAGGCAACTTAACAAGGTAACTATTAAGAATCGTTATCCTTTACCACGCATCGATGATTTGATGGACCAATTGAGGGGAGTCGCGGTGTTTTCAAAGATCGATTTGAAGTCAGGATACCATCAGATTCGGGTAAGAGAAGTAGATATTCAAAAGACTGCTTTCAGGACCCGTTACGGACATTATGAATATCTCGTTATGCCGTTTGGAGTTACAAATGCACCAGCAATATTTATGGATTATATGAATAGAATCTTTAGCTCATTCCTGGATAAATTTATGGTGGTGTTTATTGATGATATATTGATTTATTCAAAGGATGAAGAAGAACATGGAGAGCACCTACGCCAAGTTCTTGAAGTCTTACGCGAGAAGCAACTGTATGCCAATTTGTCGAAGTGCGAGTTTTGGCTAGAGAAAGTGAATTTCTTGGGACATGTGATAACAAAAGAAGGAATCGCTGTAGATCCGACAAAGATTGAGACAATTCTTGCCTGAAAACAACCTCAGACTATCACAGACATACGTAGTTTTGTCGGACTGGCAGGATACTACAGGAGATTTAGTGAAGGATTTGCTAAGATTGTAGCTCCTTTGACACAACTCACCAGAAAGAATCAGCCGTTTGCATGGACGGAGAAGTGTGAGGAAAGTTTTCAGTTGCTTAAGGAAAAATTGACAACCTCACCAATATTGGTTTTGCCACAACCTGAGGAACCATACGAAGTTTACTGTGACGCATCTCACTAAGGTTTGGGATGTGTTTTGATGCAACACAGGAAAGCTGTAGCTTACGCCTCATGGCAGTTGAAAACTCACGAACGAAACTATCCTACTCATGATTTAGAGCTTGCTGCAGTACTGTTTGCCTTAAAGGTATGGAGGCACTACTTATATGGATGCACGTTCACGGTGTTCAGTGACCATAAAAGTTTGAAGTATCTGTTCGATCAGAAAGAATTGAACATGCAACAGAGAAGATGGATGGAGACTCTCAAAGATTTTGATTTTTCATTGCAATACCACCCTAGGAAAGCGAATGTGGTGGCTGATGCATTGAGTAGGAAAGTGTATCCGTATCTTCAATGATAATGGCCAGACAACAAGAGTTGTGGGAAGCATTTAGAGATCTACACTTGGACGTAGAGTTTGCACCAGGAATTTTGAAGTGTGGAATGATAAACATTTCGAGTGGACTACTTGAGGAGATTGCGAATTTGCAAGATGATACATTGATCCAAGAAAAGAGGAATCTGATAGCGCAAGGAAAGACGACTGAGTTCAGGATTGGACCAGATAATATTCTGAGATGTAATGGAAGAATTTGTGTACCGGAAGTTGCAGATATGAGAAGAATGATTTTGGAAGAGGCTCATAAGAGCAAGTTGAGTATTCATCCTGGAGCGACCAAGATGTATCAGGACTTAAGACAGAATTACTGGTGGCTAGGATTGAAGAGGGATGTAGCGGAGTATTTATCGGCTTGTTTAACTTGTCAAAAAGAGAAAGTGGAACATCAACAACCTGCTGGAATGTTGCAACCTTTGGATATACCAGAATGGAAGTGGGATAGCATTTCCATGGATTTTATAACCGGATTGCCCAAGACAAGGAAAAAGAATGATTCGATTTGGGTAATAGTGGATCGATTGACAAAATCCGCACATTTCCTACCAGTAAGGACCACTTATAAGGTAGATAAGCTGACGGAAATCTACATTGCTGAGATTGTGAGATTACACGGAGTTCCATCGAGTATTGTATCGGACCGTGATCCAAAATTCACATCTCATTTTTGGGGAGCGCTGCATGTGAAATTGAGTTCCGCTTACCATCCACAAATAGACGGACAGACTGAGAGAACAAACCAGTCCTTGGAAGATCTATTGAGAGCATGTATGTTGGATGATAGAGGAAACTGGGATGAGGTATTGCCATTGATTGAGTTTACTTACAACAACAGTTTTCACGCAAGTATTGGAATGGCACCCTATGAGGCTTTATATGGACGCAAGTGTCAGACGCCTTTATGCTGGTATAAGGACGGAGAAAGTATGATTGTTGGACCTGAGATGGTGGAACAGACCACAGAGAAAATAAAGAGGATACAAGAAAATGAAGATTTCACAGGATTGTCAGAAGAGTTATGCGGACAAGCGTCGCAGACCTTTGGAATTCGAGCAGGGTGATCATGTATTTCTAAGGGTCATGCCTACAACTGGAGTTGGCAGAGCTATTAAGTCGAGGAAGTTGACTTCGAAATTTATTAGACCATACCAGATTACTGCACGAATTGGACCAGTGGCTTATCGAATTGCTTTACCTCTAATACTGTCCAATATTCACGACGTATTTCATGTGTCGCAGTTAAGAAAATACATCTCAGATCCGTTACATGTGATCGAACCAGACACAATTCAATTGAAGGATTACCTGTCATTTGAAGTATCCCCTGTAAGAATTGAAGACAGAAAGATTAAACAGTTGAGGAACAAGGAAGTCCCACTAGTCAAAGTGATTTAGAATCCGACTACGGGAGACACAACTTGGGAACTGGAGAGTAAGATGAGGGAACAATATCCTCAGTTGTTTATTAACGTGTAGTTTCGAGGACGAAACTAATTTAAGGGGGGTAGTAATGTAAGACCCTTAAATTTAAAAATTAAACTATGGATTTAATATTAAGTGTATTTTGAGGAATAATTGTAAAATATTTAATATGTGTATATTTTGTGTAAATATATATATATATATAAATATTTATTTTGGAGGTTGAATTAAAATTAGTGGATGAAGGATAAATTAATTTAATTACGAGTAATTAAATTATCGGGCAGTTAATTAAGGGATTATCTGCTAATTGCGACAAGACTGATTAAGTGATGGAGGGTCAAGTAATATTATACTATTAATGTGGAATGAGGTGACACATATATGTGCCTATATATATGAAGGAGTGGCAAGAGCAAAGGCAGAAACCTTCCCTCCTCCTTACTGCATGAAACAATAAATTTCTTCTTCCTCTTCCCATTTTGTTTCACGTTTATAGAAAAAAAAAAGAGAGTTGCTCAAAAGTGAGATTACTTGGAAATCCAAGCACCAAAACACCAAGTACCAAGAACAAAAGTTGTTCCTCTCCTCATTACGGAGCTAGAGAACCCACTTTGGTAGCGGCAAACGCAAACGGAAACTTTGCGATTTTTGACGCGAAAACGTGAACGAGAACAAAAACGTAATAGAGGTAAGGGGCACCTTCCACTTTCTAGTTTGCATTTTAGGGCTGTAAATGCATGTTTGATGTTTGATCATATTTTAGTTTCTGGTTTGAAAAACGAAACTATTGTGCATGTTGTTATTAAATGCGAAAAATGCATCCTGTTGATGTTTGATGATTCTGTGATGTTGCTATTTTGGCTGATATAACATTGTTGTTTTGGTTGTGTGGGAATATTGGAAAATGCTTTGCATGTTGTTTTGGTTGTGTAAGAATACTGGAAAATACTTTGCATGTTGTTTTGAGTAATAATCAAAATGTAAACATTGAAAAATGTCTGTTTTGTTGTGGTTGACATTCTGTTTTGGGTGGTTTAAGCAAAACTGTGATGATGTTCTGGTGTTGGTGATTCTGTCTCTGTTATGTTGAAAACAATCTGGTGTTGATGATGGTTTTCAAAAGAAAAGGATTTAAAATGGTTGAAGTGTTTTTTGGAAAATCTGTTGTTGATGAAAAATGTTTTGAGTTTTGTGGTTAAAGAAAAACAGTGAGGTGATTCTGGTGTTGATGATTCTGTTTTCCGTTGTGTTGTTAAAAATCTGTTGTTGACCATGTTGAGGGTGATTTTTTAAAGGAGAAGGATTTAACTGGGTGATGGTGTTTTCTGGAAAATCTGTTGTTGATGAAAAACGTTTTGAGTTTTGTGGTTTCAAAGGAATGGTGATTTTATTTTGGTGTTGTGTTGGTTTTTCAAAGAAAAGAATTTGAAAACGTGTTGAAGTTTTCTGTGAAATTTCACTGAATTCGAAGGTGTATTCGAATACGGCATGAGTGTATTCGAATACAGCTTGCAAAACATCGGTTTTATTCAAATTTTTGTACTTCTATTCGAATACAAGCCTCTGTATTCGAATACAGATAAGGGATTTTTGCTTCTGATTTAACCTCTATATTCGGCTACGACCCTGTCGTATTCGAATACAGGACTGCAATTTTTGCCACTATATTCGCATCTGTATTCGACTTCGACAACCTCGTATTCGAATACAGAATGCTGATTTTTCACTGTTTCTGCATCTGTATTCGAATACAAGGGAGCTGTATTCGAATACAGCTTGTATTTTTCCAAAAATTCCAGTTTTAAACAATGGCTTATGAACTTAAAGAGTTGGGAAAGTATTGGGAAGGTTTGTGATGAATTAAAATGGTGTTTTTGAGATGGTTTGAGGTGGTGATGATTAGGTTCTGGAGTTCTTTATTGATGCTGTGAAAAATGCTGAGTTGACACTACTGTAGCTTCTGTATTCAAATACAAGGAAGCTGTATTAAAATACAGAGTGTAGATTCTGCACTGTTTTAGCTTATGTATTCGAATACAAGGAAGCTGTATTCGAATAAAGATTCGTTTTTCCAAAAATCTCAGTTTTAAACACTTTTTTATGAACTTTAAGAGTTGGGGAAACATTGGGAAGACTTGTGATAGATAAAAATGGAGTTTTTGAGATAGTGTGAAGTGGTAACGATGAGGTGCTTGAATGTTTTATTGATGTGATGATAATGAAATTATTTGGGTTGAGATGGTTTTGGGGAAATGATGGAAAGGCAGAATTTTGCTGATGTTGCATACTATTTTCAGTGAAGAGAAAACATTGCATGTTCATGCATTGCGTAGTCAGGTGGTAACCGTGATGGTCCACAAAGTAACGCGTAAAACGTGCTGATCTGTTGAGCGATTGCACGAGTGCTGGTTTGTTGAGCGACTGCACTAGTACTGGTCTGTGAGCGACTGTACCTTGATATGCACTGGTTTGTTGAGCGACTGCACGAGTGCTGGTTTGTTGAGCGACTGCACTGGTACTGGTCTGTGAGCGACTGTACCTTGGTATATGTGAAACGTGCTGGTCTATTGAGCGACTGCATGAGTGCTGGTCTGTTGAGCGACTGCATTGGTGCTAATCTGTGAGGGATTGCACCATGGTCAAGTTGGCCATTAAAGTCTAACATATGAAAATCATGCTGGTCTGTGAGCGACTGCACGTGTGCTGGTCTGTGAGCGACTGCACCTTGGTTATTCCAAGAAGTTGAGTACATGAGCATATACATATTGCATCGGGGTGGTTGACCGGTGGGTCATGATTTGGATATATGTTTTTGATTGGAAATTGATGTGTGTAAGTATCTTATAAAATCTGAATTTTTGATGAATGGTTGTGATTGTTGAATTGATGGTTGTACTTACAACATGTTTTCCATATTAATTGGTTGCTGTTTGAAAAGGAATACACGTCATGAAATTTCAAAATGAGCATCCTTATTTATCATCATTGTTATATGATATGTCATAGATATATTTGTTACTGTTGATATAAATGCTATGATTTATTTGTTAATTTCGGTCGGTGACCCTTTACTATTATTGTGGAAATTGGGCTTTGCCCTCAGATGCCCCCCAAACCCATATCACCAGTGGGTCCCCAGACGACGGAAATGTCACTCGATTTCATTGATCGTCTCCTGCCTACTGCTTGGGTATACGACCCCATCTTAAGTAGGGCGACGTACACGGGGAGACTAAAGAGAACGTGCAAGACTAACGGGGTGGTGGACTATGTGGAGCACACCTATACGAGGATTGACTTTCCTGTGCCTTCCAAATTGGTATTGGAGGCGCACAGAATTTTTGAGGACGCAGAGAAGCCGACGAGAGGGGTTGAGACGGAGGCCACAGTAGGTGTGGTGACTCCTAACCCGGTGACTGGAGGAGCTGTACATGATATAGAGGTGGTAGGGGAGAATCAAAGACCGACGCTAGTAGCAGATGATGTTCCGGGTCCATCTAGGACATCCGATGACTGCTTTGAAATTCCGGCACCGCTGAAGCGACCCTGATTGTATATTAATCTGTCTTCGGAGGAGACCGATCCTTCATTATGTGATGAGGAAGAGGACGTTACGTCGAGGCGAGCTGCGGAGTCGGACGAGACTTGCATAGGGTCTTGATTTCGGTGGATGTTATTTATTTTGGGAATTATTGTATAACTTTTCCGCTGTTCTCTTCCACACTCTGATACTTTTTAGTGGGCCATATGCCAGGTGTTCTATTTTGAGATGACATTGTTTTTTTTAAATGTATTAATTTTTATTATTAATTCCCAAAATTAAGTACTTAGTGATATGATGATGAAATTATTTAATTACGTTCATCAATTAAATTACGATGTACTATTTTATGAAATGAATTAATGAAAATTTTATTTTAATTCATTTTGAATTAATTTGAAAATTCTTTTAATTATTATTTAAAAAAAAAAATACACTCGCGCTGTGTTTTAAGCTCGAGGTGTTACAACTGACTTGGAGGGTGAGTGGTATTGTTGTAATTCAAGGTTTTTGAATTTGTGAAATCCTTCAAAGTGAAGGGACTGGACGTAGCCTAGTTAACGGTGAACCAGTATAAAATTCTTTTTTTTATATTTACTTTATATTCGCTGCTAACTCTGTTTTATTCATACACAGGTTTTGTTATAAAACTGCAAAAACAGAAAAAGTAATCAAGTTAGTCAAACACAATTCAACCCCCATTCTCGTGTTTGCACCTTAAGTTGGCATCAGAGCTCGGTCTCAAGGCTTAGCACTTAACTAGTGTTTGAGGATAGGTCCAAGGGGTCAACAACATGGCAGAATCCAAAGATGATTTTGGAGGCAACATCAACAGACCACCACTGTTTGATGGAGACACGTTTGAGTATTGGAAGGACAGAATGAAAAGTTTCTTCATATCTCAAGATCCTGAATTATGGAAGCTGGTAGTCAAAGGATACACTGCACCTACTGTTCCAGGAGATCCAACTAAAGAACTAGACATGGAAGATATGAAACCAGACCAGAGATAATTATACAAACTGCATCACAAGTCCAGAACCATCATGATCAATGTCATCACATTCAAGGAATTTGACAGATGCACAGATAAAGAAACAACAAAGAGCATATTTTTGACAGTCTGGTTCTGACCTATGAAGGACGCCAACAGGTTCAAGAAGCAAGGGCTAACATACTGGTCAAACAGTATGAGATGTTCAAGATGGAAAATGATGAAGACATTGATGGAATGTTCTGTAGATTCCAGACTCTGATATCTGGACTGAAGGTCTTGAAGAAAAGCTACACAACAACAGATCATGTCAAGAAGATTCTAAGAAGCTTACCAACCATGTGGGGACCAATGGTTACTGCAGTTCAGCAAGCCAAAGATCTGAATAACTTAAGACTTGAAGATCTGATCAGCTCACTCAAGTCTCATGAAATAGAACTGGAAGCAGATGAACCAAAGAAGAAGAAGAATCTGGCCCTGAAGTCGAAATAGAAGAAAGCTGCAGGGGCAGCACCAGAATCAGAGGATATCGACAGTGACTGTGATGATATGGCTTACTTAACCAAACAGATGGTTAAGATTTGGGAAAACAGGAAGAGGAGAGGCTCCAAGAAGAAACATAATAGCAAAGGAAAGGAAGAATCTAACAAGAAGAGCATCATCTGTTATGGTTGCAATGAACCTGGACATATCAAGTAAGAATGTCCAAATATGGAAAAAGGAAAACAACACAAGAAGAGTTCCAGATTCAAAAAGAAGGGTCTGATAGCAGCCTGGGATGCATCAGAATCTGAAGAAGAATCGTCTGATGAAGAAGAGGTAGAAACAACAATGATGGCACACATCAGGTCTGCTTCTGGACTTCGTAAAGGCACGATTTCAAGAAGGAAAGCAGGCAGAAGGAAGAATGATCAAAGCAATCATTCAGGCAAGTCTGGAAGCACATCAGAGGAAGCAATTCTGGCTCTGATGGCTCATACCAACTCAAGTTATGGATACAACTCAGGCTCTGGAATAGATTCCGAAGATGAAGACAATCAAGTATTTTCTGATCTCACTAAAACTGAATTCATTGAGGCTTTAAAAGATTTTTTAAATGCAAACAATAAGATGTCTTTAAAACTGAAAACTCTTAGGGAAGATAAGAAAAATCTGACCAAAGAAGTCCAAGTTTTAAAGAATCGAAATTCTGAGTATGCAACTGAAAACAAGGATTTTAAAACTGAAGTTTCAAGACTCAAATATGAAAAACAAACCCTCAAAAGTAATATTTGTTCCACTTCCGAAACTGTTTGTGAATCTGATATGCAAGAGCAATTTTTTCAAAACTTTATTTCTAATGGAATGGAAAGAAGTAAATATGCATATATGATTTATGGAAACAGTAACATTGGAAAGAGAGGTCTTGGTTTTACAGAAACTATTGCTGAAACTAAAATTGTTCATTATGATGTTTTATGCATTGTTTGTGCTAAGAAAGGTCACTCTGAATTATCTTGTCGAATGGTAAAATCTGAACAAGATCAGAGAGCTGTTAAAACTAACAAACCTGGACCCAATCAGTTATGGGTACCAAAAGATCAAATTGTCTATGTTGTAGATATTCTGAGCAACCAGAAGGAGACACCAACAATGGTGCCTGGACAATGGATGTTGGCAATGCACAAGCAGAAGAAGGTTTATGTTCCTGCTACAACCAGACATAGGCAATCTGAGTCTGATGGAAGAAGGTCTGGTCAACTCAACCAGAACCAGAATTAGAATCAGAACTCGAACCAGAATCAAAACTAGAACCAGAATCATAACAGGAACTGGAACCAGAACCAAAACTGGAACCAGAATCAGAACACGAATTGGAACCAGAATCAGAATTAGTACTGGAACCAGAACCAGAACAGGTATCAGTATCAAAGATTCAGGTATGATCATCAAAATTACTTCAAGTATCAGAATCAGAATAACTACAGGAATTATCATAATCACCAGATTCATTAGAACCACCAGAATCACCAGATTCATCAGAATCACCAGAATCATCAAGGTTATCCGAATCACCAGATTCCCCAAAGTTACCAGAACCAAAACATGTTCCAGAATCATAAGAGGAACATGGTTTATCGACCAAAGCATAATCAAGGAAACTGCTCAAATAGGCCAAAAGCTGAACTGGCTCTGATGGCTCGAACAGAAGCTGAGTTTGAGTCTGACTCTGATTCTGATAGAGAAAAAGCAAGGTTTGATCAACAACACAAAACTTGGTATCTTGACAGTGGATGCTCCAAACACATGATATGAGACAAATCCATGTTTCTGAATATGACTAGGAAGAATGGAGGCAAAGTTTCCTTTGGAGGAAACCAGAAAGGTTAGATTATTGGTACATGAACAGTTGGTAACAAATTTTCTTCCCTTTCTATTAAAAATGTTCTGTTAGTAAAAGGTCTGAAGCATAATCTTTTAAGCATAAGTCAACTTAGTGATTGGAAACATGATGTCATTTTTAACCAGAAAACATGCAAAGCTGTTAGTCAACTTGATAAATCTGTTCTGTTTACTGGCATTAGGAAAGATAATGTTTATAAGATTGATTTGTTTAGTCTTGCTAAGTTTGATGATAAATAGCTTGACTCTGAAAAGTCAAAGCAAGATGAGAAAATTGTAGGTGAACTAGTGGCACAGGAACCAGAAGCTGGACCAGCAGCAGAACCTGAGAAAGGTAAAGATGAAAGCAAGGAAGAAGAACATGCTGACTCTGAAGACAAGTCAGAGGGAAAGAATGGATGGAAGTACAAGTCTTCACATCCAGAAACTCTCATTATTGGCAGTGCATCACAACCATTGAAGACCAGATCATCAAGTAGAGAAACCAGTCTGTTTGGTTTACTCTCAACAATTGAACCAAGCAATGTTGATAATGCTTTGACAGAGGAAGGTTGGATACTTGCAATGCAAGAAGAGCTGAATGAATTTCAAAGGAATGATGTTTGGGATCTGGTATCCAGACCAAACAAAAATATTATTGGAACCAAGTGGGTGTTCAGGAATAAACTCAATGAAAAAGCTGAAGTGGTAAGGAAGAAAGCCAGACTTGTAGCTCAAGGATACACTCAACAGGAAGGTATTGATTTCACTGAGACTTTTGCTCCAGTGGCCAGGTTAGAAGCAATTAGAATTCTTTTATCATTTGCTGCTAATAATGATATAACTCTGTATCAAATGGATGTTAAAAGTGCATTCTTAAATGGCTATATAAGTGAGGAAGTCTATGTCAAACAGCCCCCTGAATTTGAAAATTTTGATTTTCCAAACCATGTTTTTAAACTTAAAAAATCTTTATATGGTTTAAAACAAGCACCAACGGCTTGGTATGACAGACTTAGTAACTTTCTGCTTAAGAATGAATTTGATAGAGGCCAGATTGATAATACTCTATTTAGGAAATCCATTAAAAATGATATTTTGATTATTCAAGTTTATGTTGATGATATTATCTTTGGATCCACTAATGGCACTTTGTGCAAGGAGTTTTCTGACCTAATGCAGAAAGAGTTCCAAATGAGCATGATGGGAGAACTTAAGTTCTTCCTGGGAATTCAGATTCACCAAGGTAAATCAGGTATACTCATTCACCAATCTAAATACACTAAAGAACTTCTCAAAAAGTTCAAGATGAGTGACTGTAAGCCTATGGCCACCCCCATGCACCCAACCTGCTCACTTGAGAAAGATGAAACCAGCCAAAAGGTAGACTAGAAAACATACAGAGGTATGATTGGATCCCTTCTTTACTTAACTGCTTCTAGACTTGACATTTTGTTTAGTGTTTGTGTCTGTGCCCGTTTTCAAGCTGACCCTAGGGAATCCCATTTAACTGCTGTCAAAAGAATCTTGAGATATCTTAAAGGAACCACCAACCTTACCTTGTTATACAAGAAAACCCGCACCTACAAACTAAGAGGTTTTTGTGATTCTGACTATGTTGGAGACAAGTTGGAAAGGAAAAGGACAAGTGGCAACTACACTTTCTTAGGTGATAATTTGATCTATTGGTCAAGCAAAAGACAAAGCACCTCAACATTATCTCCATATCTGACTAGCTCATGTAGTCTTCTTAGGAGTTTTTAAGTTTCTTGTAATTTTAATTTATGTCTTTTACTTATTTTGTTTTAACTTTCTGTACTTTGTAAAGAGAAAAACAAAAATACAAAAATAGTAGGACCTTTTTTTGGCTGATGACAAAAAGGGGGAGAGAGAGAAAAAGGAGAAATAAGTAGAAAAGGAGAGATAAAAAGAAAGGAGGAGCGAAAAAGAAAGAGATGAAAAGAGAAGGAGTTGAAAAGGAGAAGAAACATGGAGAGAGAAAAATAAAGAGAGAAAAAGAAAGAGTGAAAAGAGAAGGAGTTGAAAAGGAGAAGAAACAAGGAGAGAGAAAAATAAAGAGAGAACAGAAAGAGATGAAAAGAGAAGGAGTTGACAAGGAGGGGAGAAGAGAAGAAAAGAAAGAGTGATTTTAGAAGGAGTTGAAAAGGAGAAGAAAAAGTCATTATTAGACTTAGGGGGAGTTGTTGAGAAAAAATCTCTTTTAATGATAACAAAATTATCTTAAGACTATGATTACACTAATGCGTTCATTTAAGTATTGTACTAAGAAAGGAAAAGGATCCAAATATCACAACCTCCTGTCCAGAAGAATGAACGTATGCAGGAAACAAAGTCGTTAATTTCTGAAGCAGAAAATTTGAAGTTAAAACATCAGAAGCAGAACATCTGGAACAGAAAACAAGAAGCAGAATATCTGGAAAAGAAAACCAGAAGCAAAACATTTGGAACAGAAAACCAGAAGCAGAACACCAGAAGCAAAAAACCTGAAAATTGAACACCAGAAGCAGAACATCTGAAACAGAAAACCAGAAGCAGAACATCTGAAACATAAGTAGAACACTAAATATACTAAAATCAGAAGCAAAACACCAGAAGTAGAACACCAGAAGCAGAACACAAGAAGCAGAAATCCAGAAGCAGAAAACCAGAAGTAGAAAGTTAGAAATATAAAAGCCTGAAGTCGAACACCAGAAGCAAAAGTTAAACTTCAGAAGATGAACATTAGAAGATATACATCAAAAGATGAACACCAGAAGATGAACATCAGAAGATATACATCAGAAGATGAACATCCGAAGATGAACATCAGAAGATATACATCAGAAGATATATATCAGAAGATGCACAACAAAGGATAAGAAATGAACATCAGAAGATATACATCAGAAGATGAACATCAGAAGTTATACATCAGAAGATATATATCAGAAAATGAACAACAAAGGATAAGAAATGAACATCAGAAGATATACATCAGAAGATGAACATCAGAAGATAAACATCCGAAGATGAACAGCAGAAGGTAAACAACAGAAGATGAACACCAGAAGGTAAACATTAGAAGATGAACACCAGAAAGTAAACATCTAAAGATGAAACATCAGAAGGTAAATATCAGAAGATGAATACCATAAAAGATCACCATAGGATGAACTCTAGCTACTTTTTCATCCTCCTATAAAATAATTAACAGTTCCAAAGTATCAAAAGATGCATCATTCGCGAACAGAGAAGGGTCATATCTTGGAACCAGAAAAGAGCACTTGCCAGTTGTTAAAAACGTATGAAATGATCTAACCTCCTGGAAAGCTATGTAAAGAAGTAACCTCCCAAGTGCCAGGCTGTAAAAGGACAAAATGGCAAGGCTGTAAATTCAAAACAAAACTAAGGATCATTACAACTTGGGAAAACGGTCAGAAAGGAAAATTTTCTTGAAGAGAAAGTTTCCTTATCTCTCTATAAATGGAAGGCTGCTCTTCTTCAGATTGACACACAACTACACGAGCAAAAAAGAAAATATCAAGAGGCTATCAAGAGCATTATCAATCTCCCCTCAAGCTTTCTATAATCATACACTAGATCTTTGATTCATCTTTGTAGAAAGTAATTCCTATCAAACTACTTCATATCATCTTTAGAACTTCAAGTGAGTAACACTTGAGAGAAATCATAAAGAAAGAATTGTAAGCTTGGTGAAGCTATAGAATACACGATTTGTAATCAACCTCAATGAGAGGCTGATAGCTTTTGATACTTAGTAAAAAATCACAAGTCTGTGAGGACTGGACGTAGCCTTCATTGGGTGAACCAGTATAAAAATTCGTGTGTCATTATTCTCTCTCTACAATTCAACGTCTGATAATCATCCTCTGAAAGAGGACATTAGTTTAAAACTAAAACAGAATTTTTAAAACCTCGAATATCTCTATTCAACCCCCCTTCTAGTGATATTCTAGCCACTTCAGTGGTATCAGAGCAAGGTTCTCTAAAAAACTACACCTAACAGCATAAGAGAAAAAGATCCAAAAAGAAAAATATCAAAAGCTAAGTATATCCCAGAAGGAGGATCATCCAGCAGACCTCCCTACTTCGATGGAACTGACTACTACCACTGGAAAGGCAAGATGAGATTGTTTCTCATATCTCAAGATAACAACATGTGGCCAGTGGTAGAAAAAGGAAATCATGTCATTAGAATCAACAATGCAGATCCAACCTCTGACGAAAAACCTCAAACACAATGGACAGCTGAAGAAAATGCCAAGGTACTTCTAAACTCTAAAGCTCATTTATTTCTAATGTGTGCTTTGAGCATGGAAGAGTATGATAGAGTTGAAGAATGCCAAAGTGCTAAGGAACTATGGGACACCTTGAAGATCCATCATGAAGGTTCAAGTCACGTTAAAGAGACCAGAATTGACATGGGAGTAAGAGAGTTCGAGTTGTTTGAAATGAAGGAAGAAGAAACAATTGATGAAATGTTCTCAAGACTGACAATCATCTTGAACAACTTAAGGTCTCTGGGAAAAGAATACTCCGTCCAAGAGAGAATATGGAAGATATTAAGAAGTCTACCAAAGGAATGGAGACCCATGGTGACTGCCATCACAGAAGCAAGAAATTTAGCCACCATGAGGTTAGAAGATCTAGTTCGAACTCTTAGAGCTCATGAACCTCTATTGTTTGCTGATAAACCAAGCAAAAAGGGAAAAATGATTGCTTTGAAACCCAATCAAACTGAAAGTCCATCATCCAAAAAACTCTGAAAATATCACAAAAAAGGATAACTCAGAATATCCTCTTTCTGAAGAAGAGGATGAACTGGCTCTAATTTCCAGAAGAATCCAAAGAATAATCAACAGAAGAGGACAAACAAAAGATCCTCTCAGAAAGAAAAGATTGACAAAAGCCAGATTACTTGTTATGGATGCAATAAAATGGGACACTAAAAAACTGAGTGTCCTCTAAACAAAAGGAACATAAGAAGATTTCACAACAAGAACAAATCTATGATGGCAACTTGGGATGACAGTGATGAATCATCCTCCGAGCAAGAAAAGGAAGAAGAAGCTAACCTTTGTCTCATAGAAAACTCAAAAACAGAGGAGGTAAGCATCACTGATTTATGTCCTTCTTGTGAAAAGTTAGAAATAGAATTTGACAATCTCTTGAATGACTCAAACACTTTATCTCAAAAATGTGGTTTTCTTAAAAACCAAAATTATGAAATAAAGAAACTGAATAAGGAACTTCAAGCTAAGAATGAAGAATTTCAAAAAATCATTTTAGACTTGCAGCAATCAAATAAAAAATTGTTTGAGCAACAAAACACTTTAAACAAAGAGAATGTCAAAATCCATCCTCCTGAAGAGGACACATAAAAGAAGGACTTGAAAATGAAAGTTGAAGAACTAAAAAATGACATTACCAACTTTGTCAAATCCACAAAAACATTCAAAAAAATTATGGGATCTCAATCTGGTATATTTGACAAAGCTGGTATTGGGTTTAAAAGCTCTAAAAAACAAAAATTATATGAAATTTTTTTTCTACCAAAGAACCTAGAGGATAGACTTAAGTGCACTATTTGCAAAAAGCATGGACATACTATCAAAGTATGTCTTGCTAAGAAAAAAGCTGAAAGTAACAAAAGGAAATGTTCATTTTGTAATAAGCATGGACATCATGATTCCATTTGCTATCACAAAAAGAAAATCTTTACAAAAGGACGAACTAACCACCAAGGACCCAATTCTATATGGGTACCTAAGTCTCTTCTAAATTCTAACACAGGTACATCCTCTGATCAACAAAAGAAAGCCCTGGTTCTTGGACAGTGGCTGCTCAAGACATATGACAAGAGATAAGGATTGCTTTATCTCTTTGGAATCAAAAGACGGAGGATCAGTTACATTTGGCAACAATGATAAAGCTCAAATCAAAGGAACATGTATTATTGGTAAAAACAATTTCGCCAAAATCGAAAATGTTCAGTATGTTGATGGTTTAAAACATAACTTGCTAAGCATTAGCCAACTTTGTGATAGTGCATTTGAAGTAATCTTTAAACCCACTCTATGCGAGGTCAAGCATTCATCCTCGGGTAGAGTTTTATTCTCAAGTATAAGGAAAAAGAACTTATATGTCTTATATTTAGATGATTTACCTACTGAATCTTGTTTTATGGCTATTGAAAAGGATAAATGGATTTGGCACAAACAGGCTGGTCATACTAGCCTGAATACTGTGTCTAAATTATCAAAATTAGAATTAGTTAAAGGTCTTCCAAAAATAAATTTTGAAAAAGACAAAGTATGTGAGGCTTGTGCCAAAGGAAAACAAGTTAAAAGTAGCTTTCACTCCAAAAATATTATTTCAACAAATCAACCTCTTGAACTCCTTCATATTGACCTCTTTGGTCCGATCAAAACTCCAATTCTTAGTGGAAAAAGATATGGATTTGTTATTGTTGATGACTTTTCAAGATTTACTTGGGTCTTGTTATTAAAACACAAAAATGAAGCCTTTGAGGCTTTTCAATATTTTTGTAAGAAGATACAAAATGAAAAAGGATTAAAAATTATCTCAGTAAGAAGTGATCACAGGGGAGAATTTGAAAATGAGTCTTTCGAAACTTTCTTTGATGAAAATGGTATTTCTCATAATTTTTCTTGTCCAAGAACTCCTCAACAAAATGGAGTTGTTGAAAGGAAAAATAGAACTTTACAAGAAATGGCTAGAACTATTCTAAATGAAGCCAACATTGAAAAATATTTTTGGGCTGAAGCTATTAACACAGCTTGCTATTTTCAAACCGAGTTTCAATTAGAAAAATTTTAAACATAACTCCATACGAACTTTGGAAAGGTAGAAAACCAAATATTTCCTATTTTTATATATTTGGATGTTACTGCTACATCCTAAATAATAAAGAAAATTTGGGAAAGTTTGATCCAAAATCTTATAAAGGTATATTTTTGGGATACTCCACATCTTCAAAAGGTTATAGAATCTATAATCTTAGAACTCAAACTGTGGAGGAATCCATGCATGTTATTTTTGATGAATTTGATTACTTGTGTTTAGAAAACATGGATAAAATTGAAGAAGATGAAAATTCATCCGCTAAAGTTCACAATCCAAATGAGGAGGACATTTCTGATCCAACCTCTCAGCAGCCTCCAAGAGGATGGAAGACTATAACGTATCATCCTCCAGATCTAATCATAGGTGATACTGCTGATGGAGTTAGGACAAGGCAATCATTGAAAGCAGATTCAATCAACATGGCCATGATATCTCAAGTTGAACCAAAGAACATTGATCAAGCCATAAGTGATCAATCATGGATGAATGCCATGATGGAGGAACTATCTCAATTTGAAAGAAATAAAGTGTCGAATCTTGTGCCCCATCCTTTGGAAAAATCCATCATTCGAACCAAATTGATCTTCAGAAACAAACTAAATGAGGATGGAGAGGTTATTCGAAATAAAGCAAGATTAGTGGCACAAGGTTACAACCAACAAGAAGGAATTGATTATGATGAAACATTTGCACCAGTTGCAAGACTCGAAGCAATCAGAATCCTCTTAGCCTATGCCACACATAAAGGAATAAAACTATATCAAATGGATGTCAAACGTGCCTTCTTGAATGGATTCTTAAATGAAGAAGTGTATGTTCACCAACCTCCTAGATTCAAGGATAAAAAGAAACTAGATCATGTGTACAAGCTCTCAAAAGCTCTTTATGGATTAAAGCAAGCTCCTAGAGCTTGGTATAAAAGGTTGAGTTGCTTTCTAAAAGAAAATGGCTTCTCAAGAGGTCAGATTGATACAACTTTGTTTAAATAGATTCATTATGAGGACATGTTGATTGTTCAAATTTATGTGGATGACATAATCTTTGGATCCACAAATGAGAAAATGTGCAAAGAATTCTCCAACCTCTTGCAATGCGAGTTTGAAATGAGCATGATGGGAGAATTAAAATTCTTTCTTGGATTACAAATAAAACAATCAGAATCAGGAATCTTCATTTCTCAAGAAAAATATACCAAAAACCCTATTCAACACAAGTGCTATTAATCTTTCCAAAAACCCTATTCAACACTCTAGATCTAAACATATTGAGATTAAACATCATTTCTTAAGAGATCATGTTCAAAAAGGAGATGTTGAATTAATTTTCATTGAAACTGAAAATCAGCTTGCTGACATTTTCACCAAACCTCTTCAGGAGGATCGTTTCAAAAAAATTTTAGAAAAGCTTTCCATTATAAATCTTACAAAAATTGTCTAAAAAAATAAGATTTACAAAACTTTAATCATAATATTATTTTTATTGTTTTATTACTCTAACGAAAAATAAATCTGAGGATGGACAACTAAGATAAATCTCTATCCTCCTCCAAAATTTGAAATTTGCAAAAGTTATAGGGAGGCAAGTCAAATCACTGCTAATTACACTCCTCTCTGCAAAAAGGTTCCTCGATTTCCGCTGCTTACTCACTGCCCAATGGATAAGTCACCCGTGCTCCTCCCTAGCTTGACATGATTAAACCTATGCCTCCATACCAAAAGCAGAACACTAGAATACTAAAATAAGAAGCAAAATACCAGAAGCAGAAATCCAGAAGCAGAAAACCAGAAGTAGAAAACTAGAAATATAAAAGCCTGAAGTCGAACAACAGAAGCAAAAGTTGAACACCAGAAGCAGAACTTCAAAAGATGAACATAAGAAGATGAACATCAGAAGATATACATCAGAAGATGAACATCAGAAGATATACATCAGAAGATATATATCAGAAGATGAACAACAAAGGATAAGAAATGAACATCAGAAGATATACATCAGAAGATGAACATCAGAAGTTATACATCAGAAGATATATATCAGAAGATGAACAAAAAAGGATAAAAAATGAACATCAGAAGATATACATCAGAAGATAAACATCAGAAGATAAACATCAGAAGATGAACACTAGAAGGTAAACATCAGAAGATGAACACCAGAAGGTAAACATCAGAAGATAAACACCAGAAAGTAAACATCTGAAGATGAAACACCAGAAGGTAAATATCAGAAGATGAATACCATAAAAAGATCACCAGATGATGAACTCTAGCTACTTCTTCATCCTCCTACAAAACAACTAACAGTTCCAAAGTATCAAAAGCTGCATCATTCACGAACAGAGAAGGGTCATGTCTTGGAACCAGAAAAGAGCACTTGCCAGTTGTTAAAAATGTATGGAATGATGTAACCTTCTGGAAAGCTACGTAAAGAAGTAACCTCGTAAGTGCCAGGCTGTAAAAGGACAGAATGGCAAGGCTGTAAATTCAAAACAAAACTAAGGATCATTACAACTTGGGAAAACGGTCAGAAAGGAAAATTTTCTTGAGATAAAGTTTCCTCCTCTCTATAAAAGGAAGGCTGCTCTTCTTCAAATTGACACATAACTACAGGAGCAAAAAAGAAAATATCAAGAGCCTATCAAGAGCATTATCAATCTCCCCTCAAGCATTCTATAATCATACACTAGATCTTTGATTCATCTTTGTAGAAAGTAATGAAGGTGAAAACACGAGAAGAGGGGGGTTGAATTGTGTTTGACTAACTTGAATACTTTTCATGTTTTTACACTTTTAAAACAAAACTTGATGAATGAAAAAAAACAGAGTTAGCAGTGGATATAAAGTAAAAATAAAACACAGAATTTTTATATTGGTTCACCGTTAACGAGGCTACGTCCAGTCCCTTCACCTTGAAGGATTTCACTAATTCAAACCTTGAAATACAGCAGTTCTACTGACCCTCCAAGTCAGTCTTCTCAAACAGTCTAACAATCCTAGACTCTTGAGGAATACAACACCTTTCTTCTCCTGCCAATCAGACAACCCCAGATTGTAGAAGGAATTACAACCCTTTGAATCTAATTGCCAAGTAATCTGCTACCCCTTCTGACTCCCTCAGATTGTAGACTCTACTTCAACAACTTAGATCACACGAGAAAGAAAATAACAAGAGTGCTTGCTTCTTGAAAGCTGGAACTCACAATTGACCTCACTGAAAACTTAAGTGATTGCTTTGGAAGTGTATGACTCTTTTTAATTTTCGATGCTAAGTATTCTGCCTTGAGCCTCTTTTTATAGATGCAAATTTGGGCCTCTTCCAAGCTTAATTTCGAGCTGAATCTTGCTGGATTCTCTTGTAAAAATAACTTGACCAATTGGGCTTTATTTAAATAAAAAACATATCTTTTATTAAGCTTCAGATTTTCTTTCAAAATAACTAGCCAATCAAGTCTTTAGTTTCTTCGCGCCAACTGCTCCTGAGTTCCACAATACTTCAATTTATTTTTGTAACAAATCTTTTTAATACTTTGATCAAAATAAATTAAAATCTCCACGGTTAATCCTCATGATTAAATCTGGACCATTTGATCTCCCTGCGCTAGTCGACATCTGGACCATACTAATTAATATGCTATGATCCTCTGATTTCGGCCATCCCTGGACCATACTTCCTAACCTTCTGATCTTCTGATGTCGGCCATCCTGGTCCAACAAACTGATCTGCTGTGATCCTCTGATCTCGGCCACTGCTGGACCACACTTTCTGTCCTTCTGATTTTGGCCAACACTGGGCCATGGTCTGATCTTCTGATCTCAGCCAACACTGGGCCAAATAATTAAAACTGAACCACTTCTGATCTGGACCACTTCTGGACTTGGTCTGGATTAAACTGAAATTAAATCTGGACAAGTAATATTTCAGTCTGGACATTTTACCTTTGATTTTGGATCAGGTCTGGATCAATTCTGGAAATCCTTTCTTCTGGTCTGGACTTAGTTTCATACCCTGAACCATGCTATCTTCTGGTCTGGGTCAAATCTTGATTAATTCCTTTGTTTTGGACCCATTAATTCATCCTCTGATTAAGTCTGGAACAAGTCTGGACTGTTTATCATTTTACTGCCAGGCCATCTTCTGGTCAGAATAACTTCTGGAATAAATCTGACATTTGATTCCTTCTGGTCTGGAACAACTCTCCCTATGGCAGGCTTCCTTTTGGTCTAGTCCAGGTCTCCTTCTGACTTTGCTTCCTTCTGATATGGGCCAGCAAATATATTCTCTGGTAGTGTTTTGACATCCTGGTGTATCCTCTGGTAATTCCAGAATGCATTATGGATGCATTTTCTGCTTCTGCAATCTTCAACTTCTGGTGACATTTGATTTAATAATTCATGGTTCAAAATAAGATTACATGGAGTGCTTTTGTAAACATCAAAATCCTAAGTACTTAGAACCAACTTAGTTCCAACAATCTCCCCCTTTTTGATGATGACAAAACCTTAACTTATTTTGCTAGCTTGTAACTCGAAGACTTGAATTACTCCCCCTCAGACCAATCTCTCCCCCTAAGTCTGATACTGACTTTTTCTTCTCCTTTTCAACTCCTTCTATTTTCACTCTTTCTTTTCTTCTCTTCTCCTCTCCTTTTCAACTCCTTCTTTATTCTCTCTTTCTTTTTCTCTCTTCACATTTCCTCTCCTTTTCAACTCCTTCTCTTTTTATCTCTTTCTTTTTCTCTCTCACTGTTTCCTCTCCTTTTCAACTTCTTCTCTTTTTCACTCTTTCTTTTTCTCTCTCCACATTTCCGCTCCTTTTCAACTCCTTCTCTTTTTATCTCTTTCTTTTTCACTCCTTCTTTCTTTTTATCTCTCTTTTTCTATTTATTTCTCCTTTTTCTTTCTCTCTCTCTCTCCCCCTTTTTGTCATCAGCCAAAAAGAGGTCCTGCTATTTTTGTATTTTTTGTTTTTCTCTTTACAAATTACAGAAAATAAAACATAAAATAAAAGACAGAAAATAAAATTACAAGAAATTTAAAAACTCATAAGATGACTACTTGAGCTAGTAAGATATGGAGGTAATGCTGAGATGCTTCTTGGTGAACTCGAACGTATCTTCTGGTAATGCTTTGGTGAAGATATCAGCCCATTGATGATCAGTGTCCACAAATTGGATGCTTAAAGTTCCTTTTTGAACATGGTCCCTAATGAAATGGTGTTTTATTTCAATGTGTTTGGCTCTAGAGTGTAAGATAGGGTTCTTGGTTAGGTTTATGGCTGAAGTGTTATCACAGAACAAAGGGATATTGGTTTCAAAGATGTTGTAATCTTCAAGTTGATGTTTCATCCAGAGTAACTGTTAACTGCATCCTGCTGCTGATATATACTCAGCTTCGGCTGTTGACATAGCAATGGTGCTTTGTCTTTTGCTTGACCAAGAGATCAAATTATCACCTAAGAAGGTGCAGTTGCCGCTTGTACTTTTCCTTTCCAGCTTGTCTCCAGCATAGTCGGAATCATAAAAACCTCTGAGTTTGTAGGTGGGGGTTTTCTTGTATAACAAAGTAAGGTTGGTGGTTCCTTTAAGGTATCTCAAAATTCGTTTGACAGTAGTTAAATAGGATTCCCTAGGGTCAGCTTGAAAACAGGCACAGGCACAGACACAAACACTAAACAAGATGTCAGGTCTTGAAGCAGTTAAATATAGAAGGGATCCAATCATACCTCTGTATGTTTTCTGGTCTACCTTTTGGTTGGTTTCATCTTTCTCAAGTGAGTAGGTTGGGTGCATGGGGGTGGCCATAGGCTTACATTCACTCATTTTGAACTTTTTAAGAAGTTCTTTAGTATATTTAGATTGGTGAATGAGTATACCTGATTTACCTTGATGAATCTGAATTCCCAGGAAGAACTTAAGTTCTCCCATCATGCTTATTTGGAACTCTTTCTGCATTAAGTAAGAAAACTCTTTGCACAAAGTGCCATTAGTTGATCCAAATATGATATCATCAACATAAACTTGGATGATTAGAATATCATTTTTAATGGATTTCCTAAATAGTGTATTATCAATCTTGCCTCTATTAAATTCATTCTTAAGCAGAAAGTTACTACGTCTGTCATACCATGCCCTTGGTGCTTGTTCTATACCATATAAAGATTTTTTAAGTTTAAAAACATGGTCTAGAAAATCAGAGTTTTCAAATCCAGGGGCTGTTTGACATAGACTTCCTCACTTATGTTGCCATTTAAGAATGCACTTTTAACATCCATTTGATACAGCATTATATCATGATTAGTAGCAAATGATAAGAGAATTCTAATTGCTTCTAACCTGGCCACTGGAGAAAAAGTTTCAGTGTAATCTATACCTTCCTATTGACTGTATCCTTGAGCTACAAGTCTGGCTTTGTTCCTTACCACTTCACCTTTTTCATTTAGTTTATTTCTGAACACCCACTTGGTTCCAATAATGTTTTTGTTTGGTCTGGGTTCCAGATCCCAAACATCATTTCTTTGGAATTCATTCAGCTCTTCTTACATTGCAAGTATCCAACCTTCTTCTGCGAAATCTTCATCAACATTGGTTGGTCTGCATCAACTTCTGTTTCTGGAAGATCCGTAACAGCTTCTGATTCTGATAAATCAACTTCTGGTTTTGGTAAATCTGTAACAGCTTCTAATTCTGATAAATCAGCTTCTGATTCTAGTAAATCTGTAACAGCTTCTGATTCTAATAAATCAGTTTCTGGTTCTGGTAAATATCCAGATTTCTCTTCAGATTTATCTTTTGAAGATTTGTCATGTGTTACTGACTTGCTTGTATCCTCTACCTTTCCAGGTACTTCTGTTTCTTCTGCTTCTGCTTCTGCTCCCTTTGGTTTTGGTGAACATGCACTATCTTTATCTTGCTTTGATTTGTCAAGATCAAGCAGTTTGTCATATAACATAATATAAATAATTTAAAAATGAACTCAATACAGCCAAACCATTAATTCTGCTTCTAGTGATTTCTGCTTGTTTTTGAACCCACTGGAATGGTGTTTCTGCTGAAGTGTTCAATTCGTGTGAATCACCTGGTTCCTCTGACAGTTTGAAAACCTACAGAATACTTATCTAGCTTTGATTTGTTAAGATCAAGCTTCTTGTTATCACAGTAAACATAAATATCAAATAATAATAGTATTTACAGCAAGATGTAACCTCTATGTCAACAGTTTCAGTTTTACTCTGAAAATCCTCTTGCTTCTGATTTTCAGATTCCTAATCTGTATGTTCTGTGATTACATGGTTTGGATGAGGGGATTTGAATTCCCTTCCAGGTTTGTAGTCTTGATGAATCTCTGATTCCTTTCATTCTGCTTTGGCTGATACACCATGTTCCTTTGGTGATTCTGGAACTTATGGTGATTCTGGTAATCATACTGATTCTGATAATTAAAGTAATTCTGATGATCATACCTCCACCTTTGATACTGATACCTATTCATGTTCTGGTTCTGGTACTGATTCTGATTCTGGTTCGAGTGTTGATTCTGGTTCCAGTTTCTGTTCCTCTGATACTGGTTCCAGTTTTGATTTTGGTTCCAGTTCCTGTTCTGATTCCTGTGATATGTGTGATTTCTTTGATATTTCCTATTCCTCCTATGATTCTGGTTCTGATAGGTATTGTGTTGACCAATTCTTCTACTAGTGTCACTTGGCTTCTATTTGGTAGATGTTGGAACATAAACCTTCTTCTGCTTGTGCATTGCCAACATCCATTGTCCAGGCACCATTGTTGGTGTCTTCTTCTGGTTGCTCAGAATATCTGCAACATAGATAATTTGATCTTTTGGTACCCAGAACTGATTGGGTCCAGGTTTGTTAGTCTTAACAGCTCTCTAATCTTGTTCAGATTTTACCATTGGACAAGATAGTTCAGAGTGACCTTTCTTAGCACAAACAATGCATAAAACATCAGAATGAACAGCTTTACTTTCAGTAATCGTTTCTGTAAAACCAAGACCTCTCTTTCCAGTGTTACTGTTTCCATAAATCATATATGCATATTTACTTCTTTCCATTCCATTAGAAATAAAGTTTTGAAAAAATTGTTCATGCATATCAGATTCACAAATAGTTTTGGAAGTGGAACAAACATTGCTTTTGAGAGTTTGGTTTCAGATTTGAGTCTTGCAACTTCAGTGTTAAAATCCTTGTTTTTAGTTGCATACTCAGAATTTTGATTCTTTAAAACTTGGACTTCTTTGGTCAGATTTTTCTTATCTTCCCTAAGAGTTTTCAGTTTTAAAGACATCTTATTATTTGCATTTAACAAGTCTTTTACAGCATCAATTCATTCAAATTTAGAGAGATCAGAAAATACCTCACTGTCTTCATCTTCTGATTCTGTTCTAGAGCCTGAGCTGTATCCAGAATTTGAATTGGTATGAGCCATCAGAGACATAATTGCTTCCTCTGATGTGCTTCCAGACTTGCCTGAATGATTGCTTCGATCATTCTTCCTTCTGCCTATTTTCCTTCTTGAATTTGTGCCTTTCTGAGGTCCAGAAGCAGACCTGATGTGTGCCTTCATTGCTGTTTCTGCCTCTTCTTCATCAGATGATTCTTCTTCTGATTCTGATACATCCTAGGCTACCATCAGACCCTTCTTTCTGAATCTGGAACTCTTCTTGTGCTGTTTGCTTTTTTCCAGATTTGGACATTCTGACTTGATATGTCCAGGTTTATTGCATCCATAACAAACAATACTCTTCTTGTCAAATTCTTCCTTTCCTTTGTTGTTATGTCTCTTCTTGAAGCTTCTTCTCTTCCTGTTTTCCCAGATCTTAACCATCTTTTTGGTTAAGTAAGCCATATCATCACAGTCACTATCACTATCCTCTGATTCTGATGCTGCTTTTGCAGCTTTCTTCTATTTCGACTTCAGAGCCAGATTCTTCTGCCTCTTCTTTGGTTCATCTACTTCCAGTTCTATTTCATGAGACCTGAGTGAGCTGATCAGATCTTCAAGTCTTAAGTTATTCAGATCTTTGGCTTGCTGAACTGCAGTAACCATTGGTCTCCACTTGGTTGGTAAACTTCTTAGAATCTTCTTGACATGATCTGCTGTTGTGTAGCTTTTCTTCAAGACCTTCAGTCCAGATATCAGATTTTGGAATCTGTAGAACATTCCATCAATGTTTTCATCATCTTCCATCTTGAACATCTCATATTGTTTGATCAGTATGTTAGCCCTTGCTTCTTGAACCTGCTAGCTTCTTCATAGGTCAGAATCAGACTGTCGAATATGCTCTTTGCTGTTTCTTTATCTGTGCATCTGTCAAATTCCTTGAATGTGATGGTACTGATCATGATGTTTCTGGACTTGTGATGAAGTTTGTGTAATTTGCTCTGGTCTGGTTTCATATCATCCATGTCTAGTTCTTTAGTTGGATCTTCTGGATCAGTAGGTGCAGTGTATCCTTTGACTACCATCTTCCATAATTCAGGATCTTGAGATATGAAGAAACTTTTCATTCTGTCCTTCCAATACTCAAACCGTTCTCCATCAAACAGTGGTGGTATGTTGATGTTGCCTCCCAATTCATCTCTGGATTCTGCCATGTTGAACCCCTTGGACCTTTCCTCAAACACTGTAAAGTGCTCAGCCTTGAGACCGAGCTCTGATGCCAATTGAAGGTGCAAACACGAGAAGGGGGGGTTGAATTGTGTTTGACTAACTTGAATATTTTTCCTATTTTTACACTTTTAAAACAAAACTTGATGAATGAATAAAAACAGAGTTAGCAGCAGATATAAAGTAAAAATAAAACACATAATTTTTATACTGGTTCACCGTTAACGAGGCTACGTCCAGTCCCTTCACCTTGAAGGATTTCACTAATTCAAACCTTGAATTACAGCAGTTCTACTGACCCTCCAAGTCAGTCTTCTCAAACAGTCTAACAATGCTAGACTCTTGAGGAATACAACACCTTTCTTCTCCTGCCAATCTGACAACCCCAAATTGTAGAAGGAATTACAACCCTTTGAATCTAATTGCCAAGTAATCTGCTATCCCTTCTGACTCCCTCAGATTGTAGACTCTACTTCAACAACTTAGATCACACGAGAAAGAAAATAACAAGAGTGCTTGCTTCTTGAAAGCTGGAACTCACAATTGACCTCACTGAAAACTTGAGTATTTGCTTTGGAAGTGTATGACTCTTTTTAATTTTCGATGCTAAGTATTCTGCCTTGAGCCTCTTTTTATAGATGCAGATTTGGGCCTCTTCCAAGCTTAATTTCGAGCTGAATCTTGCTGGATTCTCTTGTAAAAATAACTTGACCAATTGGGCTTTATTTAAATAAAAAACATATCTTTTATTAAGCTTCAGATTTTCTTTCAAAATAACTGGCCAATAAAGTCTTTAGTTCCTTCCCGCCAACAGCTCCTGAGTTCCACAATACTTCAATTTATTTTTGTAACAAATCTTTTTAATACTTTGATCAAAATAAAGTAAAATCTCCACCGTTAATCCTCATGATTAAATCTGGACCATTTGATCTCCCTGCGCTAGTCCACATCTGGACCATACTAATTGATATGTTGTGATCTTCTAATTTCGGCCATCCCTGGACCATACTTCCTAACCTTCTGATCTTCTGATGTTGGCCATCCTGGTCCAGCAAACTGATCTGCTGTGATCCTCTGATCTCGGCCACTGTTGGACCACACTTTATGTCCTTCTGATTTCGGCCAACACTGGGCCATGGTCTAATCTCGGCCAACACTGGGCCAAATAATTAAAACTGAACCATTGATCTGGAAATCTTCCCTCTGATCTGGACCACTTCTAGACTTGGTCTGGATTAAACTGAAATTAAATATGGATAAGTAATATTTCAGTGTGGACATTTTACCTTTGATTTTGGATCAGGTCTGGATCAATTCTGAAAATCATTTCTTCTGGTCTGGACTTAGTTTCATACCCTGAACCATGCTATCTTCTGGGTTAATCCTCATGATTAAATCTGGACCATTTGATCTCCCTGCGCTAGTCCACATCTGGACCATACTAATTGATATGTTGTGATCTTCTAATTTCGGCATCCCTGGACCATACTTGCTAACCTTCTGATCTTCTGATCTCGGCCATCCTGGTCCAGCAAACTGATCTGCTGTGATCCTCTGATCTCGGCCACTGTTGGACCACACTTTCTGTCCTTTTGATTTCGGCCAACACTGGGCCATGGTCTGATCTCGGCCAACACTGGGCCAAATAATAAAAACTGAACCATTGATCTGGAAATCTTCCCTCTGATCTGGACCACTTCTAGACTTGGTCTGGATTAAACTGAAATTAAATATGGACAAGTAATATTTCAGTGTGGACATTTTACCTTTGATTTTGGATCAGGTCTGGATCAATTCTGAAAATCATTTCTTCTGGTCTGGACTTAGTTTCATACCCTGAACCATGCTATCTTCTAGTCTGGGTCAAATCTGGATTAATTCCTTTGTTCTGGACCCATTAATTCATCCTCTGATTAAGTCTGGAACAAGTCTGGACTGTTTATTATTTCACTGCCAGGCCATCTTCTGGTCAGAATAACTTCTGGAATAAATCTGACATTTGATTCCTTCTGGATGGAACAACTCTCCCTATGGCAGGCTTCCGTATGGTCTAGTCCAGGTCTCCTTCTGACTTTGCTTCCTTCTGATCTGGGCCAGCAAAGATATCCTCAGGTAGTGTTTTGACATCCTGGTGTATCCTCTGGTAATTCGAGTATGCATTCTGGATGCATTTTCTGCTTCTGCAATCTTCAACTTCTGGTGACATTTGATTTAATAATTCAAGGTTGAAAATAAGATTACATGGACTGCTTTTGTAAACATCAAAATCCTAAGTACTTAGAATCAACTTGGTTCCAACAAGTAATTCCTATCAATCTACTTCATATCATCTTTAGAACTTCAAGTGAGTAACACTTGAGAGAAATCAGAAAGAAAGAATTGTATGCTTGGTGAAGCTATAGAATACACGATTTGTAATCAACCTCAGTGAGAGGCTGATAGCTTTTGATACTTAGTAAAAACTCACAAGTCTGTGAGGATTGGACGTAGCCTTCATTGGGTGAACCAGTATAAAAATTCGTGTGTCATTATTCTCTCTCTACAATTCAACGTCTGATAATCATCCTCTGAAAGAGGACAGTAGTTTAAAACTAAAACAGAATTTTTAAAACCTCGAATATCTCTATTCAACCCCCTTCTAGTGATATTCTAGCCACTTCAGGAGTATTTCAAGTACTTCGAGTTATAAGCTAGCAAAATAAGGTTTTGTCATCATCAAAAAATAGGAGATTGTTGGAACCAAGTTGGTTCTAAGTACTTAGGATTTTGATGTTTACAAAAGCACTCCATGTAATCTTATTTTGTACTTAGAATTAATATATTAAATGCCACCAGAAGATGAAGTCACCAGAGGCAGAAGATGAGTTACCAGAGGATAGAATCAGACCAGAGGATACACCTCCAGAAGATACCAGATAATGCCTCCAGAAGATACTAGAGGATGCATCCTGAAGGCACCAGAGGATACACCAGGATGTCAAAACACCATCAGAGGATATCTTTCCTGGCCCAAATCAGAAGGAAGCAGAGTATAGAAGGAGACCTGGACCAGACCAGAAGGAAGCCTGCCAGAGGGAGACTTGTTCCAGACCAGAAGGTATCATAAGTCAGACATGGTCCAGAATTAATTCTGACCAGAAGATAGCCTGGTCGTGAAATGATAATCAGTCCCAACATGATCCAGACTTAATCAGACACTACCAAAAAAAGTATCTATTGTGACACTCAGATTTTGTGATATTTTTTTATCTGTCACTAAAACTACTTTTAGCTACAGTTAAGGTGTCACTATTTCTAAAATATTATACTCTTTTGTAAAAAAAATTAAATGCACAAAAATAGTCTCCCGTTTTCAATTTGTAAATGATTTTCTCTTTCTTCCCATTTCTCTCTCAATAAACCCATTTCCCTTACTTCTGCTGTAAAATCGTTTTTTCTCTTTTGAATATTCTTTCTTTCTTCCTCTTTGGAGAAAAATAAAATAAAAAATCAGTGACTCAGATCTAAAATCAACGAAACCACGACGCCTCTTCACTCTTCAATTCCCATTCACAGGCAAAGCAGAGAAGAGTTCAACAAATGGCGAGTGACAGCGACGAAGACGAACTCCTTTAGATGGCTTTAAAGGAGCAATCTCAGCGAGATCTCAACTATGGAAAATCCTCCTCCAATCCCTACAAGCCCGTCGCTAACTACGTTCAACCTCCATCCTCTCAACCTAAGAGGTCAGCGCCTCCTGCCACCCCTAAACAACCGTAAACCGAAGGTAGAGTGGTTGATGAAGACGATGATTCTGAAGTGGAGATGCTTAGCATATCCAGCGGTGATGAGGATAACGTTAAAGATCAGGTTACAACGTATAGGAGTCGCGGTAGTGGAAGAGCACCGGCGCAGATGATGATCGGACTTGGGACGGTGAGGAGCATAGTCGCTGGAAGCATGTTGACGAAGCTGAGGTATGTCGTAATTGCTACTGACTACGGTTCATGATCATATACGTGACACTTTCTCAATCTATTATTTGTTTTCTTTGTTTATTTGTCGAAATTACTAGTGAATAGAATGTTCAATTGAAATAATAGTTTGTTTATTTAGGGTTTTTTATTTCACTGATATTCTGCTGAGTCTGTTAGAATACATTAGAATACATTTGATTATTTAGGGTATCTTAGAATATTGAATAAGATGTATTGACCCTAAACCCAAAATTTATATTAATTTTTTTTTCTTTCTAAAATTTAATTTTTAAAATAATAAAATTCAAAAAAATAAATAAATAAACTTTCAACATTTTCATTAAGGCAAAGAGTATCATGTAATCATGAACATGTCTCATTAATCCAAAATTTCCATCAAACTTAATAATTCGAAATCATAACAGCAATCAACAAAATCCTTTTTGAAGCACACGTACATAAGTTTATTGATAATTGTAAATGTAGTCCCAACCTGATGTCACTATCAGAGCGGAAATTCCCAATTTAAAATACATTTAAATACGAAGTTAACAAAAAGGAAGATAATATAAGTCTTCAAGATAAGACGGTTTCCTACACTTTGAGAGTATTAGTCTTCACCTGCAGGTAGTAGCTCGTCTGCGTCCATCGCAAACGCCAAACAGAAACAATGAGGGGTGAGTTTCAAGATTATGTATAGTATAAGATAAACGAGGAGAGCAGACAAGTATTTAAATTAACATAAACATTAGAAACACTCAAGAGCAAAATATCAAAGGTTAATCTAATTCAATCACAATAAAACCTTCACAAGGATGAAATGTTATGCATATCCTATACTCTCTACTTCTTCATCATTTAGTCCATTCTACTCTGAAGTACTTGGTTAGGAGACCTGATACTATGCCACTACAAATGTGGACGGACAATTCATGAATGGCCAAGTCCTTATAGATCCCCTCAACTCAACCCGAGACATATATACACGACGGTCGGGGTACTCTTGTTTTGCACGGTAGCTCCCGACCTAGAGAATAACCCACTAATCCACTTAGGAATTCCCAACTTGATGTACCCCCAAGGTCTATCAGTCTTACCTTAGGTTCGACTGTAGCCCTCCACAATTAGACTCATTCAGTTGTAGTTCCCCGAATCACTAGGTTTGTCAAACCCTCCCTATATGATGACAAAATAATCTTCACTGTGGAACTACAACATGTATCTCATACTTACTCGATGATCACAACTCAATAATTTTCAGTCGGACTTCACAATATTCATCATTATATATATATTTATATATATATCAGTCAATCACAATAAAATCCCAATATTTGGTTTACACTACTCACAATACACAATCCAAACTCATCAATCACATAATAAGAAATCAAACAAGTGGCACATTCAAGTAATATCATAATTTCAATTTAGTAACAAGAACACTCAAGTACATATCATTCATACAATAACAATCAGCATAAGGTTTCATAAAACCAGACAACATGCAATGTTGATATAAATACATTTACAGCAATTCTATAGGTTGCTAAAATATATTTTAGTCCTCACTATTACCATTCATATATTATTAATTTAATTATTATCACTCAATAGGGCTCAACCATACGTAGTAAACCCCAAATGAACATCTGGGAATTTCAGTATTCCCGTTCATCTCATGTTATTTTATACTCATAATATCGAACCTCATCTCACCCCTTACCTCAATTGAAGATTTCACTAAACGAATCCGATCTGCTAACGTGTCACGTCCTCTTCGACTATCATCTCTAATAGTTTGCGAGAGAATTATAGTTACGCAACCACCAAATACAAATAAATGAACTATCTACTATTTGTAATATAACCCAAAAGTATATTTAATATCATTAAGAACACATATTACTATAATAAGATTTTGTTTAAACTAAGCATGACAGAAGGAACTAAAGATTGTGTCTATATATATATATATATAGCTTTGATTTTTAAATCGATTTTTTATATATATTACATGCACGCAGGTAATAATAATTTAATCACATCTTATTATTGGTTGTGCCAAATTTTATATTATAGTCCAAATAAATTATTTTAAGAGTAGTGTGGATTCCGAAGTGCTTTTTATGTCCTGAAAAATTCAACCATATGCTCAGGTCAACTGTTACTAAAAATTGAAATAAAAGAATATATGTTATGTACTCATATAACTCGATCAAGAACTATGACTATATATGTATATTTGAAGGTGCAAACACGAGAAGGGGGTTGAATTGTGTTTGTACTACTTGAATTCTTTTTCTGTTTTTGATGATTATTTAAAATCTGATATATAAACAAACAAAATTAGCAGCGGATAAAGTAAAATAATCAACACAAAGATTTATCCTGGTTCACCATTAACTAGGCTACATCCAGTCCCTTCACCTCGAAAGATTTTTCCACTAATTCAAAACCTTTGAATTACAACAACACTACTGACCCTCCATGTCAGTCTTCCCAAACAACACCTTGACTTCACAAATCTTCTCCTACCAATCTGACAACCTCATATTGCAGAAGGGATTTCAACACCTTGAATCTGATTGCTAAGTCACCTGCTACTTCTTCTGACTCTTCAGATTGTAGATTCTACTTCAACAATATAGATCTGACACAAGGGAACGAAAAACAAGAGTACTTGCTTCTAGAAAGCTGATACTCACAATTAACATCACTGAAAACTCGAGTGTTTGCTTCTGAAAGTTTATGACCCTTTTACTGATTTTTGATGCTAAGTCTTCTGCCTTGAGCCTCCTTTTATAGATGAAATCAGGGTTTCTTCCATGATCAAATTCGAGCTGTATCTGTCCAGATTCTCTTGCAAAAATAACTTGGCTAATCCTGTTTCACTTAAATAAAAATCGTATATTTTTAGCTTCAGATTGCATTTGAAAATTCTGTTGACAAATCTTATTTCTTTTAATTTCAAACCATATCTTTTTAGGCTTCAGATTGCATTCGAATTTCTTCAAGTCTTCAGTAATTTTTGAATCAAATCCCCTTCATACTTTGATCAAATTTCTATCAAAATTTAATCAAGTCTTCTTCGAATTTTAATCAAGCTATCACTGATTTTTATCATGATTAAAATCTGGACCGTATGATATTCTGATCTCGACCAACTCTGGACTTTATGATCTGATCTGCCCCAATTCTGTGATCCTCTAATCTCGGCCAACACTGGACCATATGATCTGATCTTCTGATCTCGGCCAACACTAGACCATATGATCTGATCTTCTGATCTCGGCCAACACTGGGCCATATGATATGAACATTTTCCCTCTGATCTGGACCAAGTCTGGACTGAGTCTGGATTGAATCTGAATTAAATATGGACTTATGATATTTTAATCTAGACCATTGATCTTTTAATCTGGACATTTATCTTCTGATCTGGATCAAGTCTGGATTAAATCTGGACAATCATTTCTTCTGATCTGGACTGAGTTTTATGTTCTGGATCATGTTATCTTCTGGTATGGACCAAGTCATTTGTTCTGGACCAGTTATCTTTTGCTATGGACCAAGTCTGGATTAAGTCTGGACTGATTCTTATATCCACGACCAAGCTATCTTCTGGTCAAGATTGAGTCTCGACCAAGTCTGACTTATGTTTCCTTCTGGTCTGGAACAAGTCTCCATCTGACAGGTTTCCTTTTGGTCTGAACCAAGTCTCCTTCTGGGCTCTGCTTCCTTTTGATCTGGGCCAAGGAAGATATCCTCTGATGATGTTATTTGTCCTTTGCTATTTTACCTTTGATGACATCCTCTGATATCCTCTGGAGGTGTATCCTCTGGTGCCTTCAGGATGGATCCTCTGTTACCCTCTAGATGTTTTCTCTAGCTGAACCTTTCTGGTGACATTTCTATCCTTTGGTTGCTTCCTCTGGATGTATCCTCTAGTGGTGTCATCCTCTGATTTTGCAAAGCTTCTGATTTATTCTTCTAAGTCAAAATACTATTTACATAAAATACTTTTGTTAACATCAAAATTCTAAGTATAGAACCAACTTGGTTCCAACAATACTGCCCAACATTAATATACTTCGATCAACAACCTTATATTGATATAATTGATGGAATTGGGAAAAATTATATCAAATTGATTGGATTAGGAACATATGCCCTCTTCTTTTTATTCAGACCAACGTGCATCAAATTGATAGAATTAAGAAAAACGTACCTAGTCTTTGAAATCAGTATGTGCTTTTGGTATTAAGAGTTGTGGCTGGATGCAACAGAGCAGTAGCCAATTCAATTTTTTTCTTCTTAATAGAACAGGGAAACAGAGGCACGGAATGCACGACAGCCTCCTTCGTTCACTTATATACATATCTATATATACTAGTAGTATTAGGTAAATTATTAGGCTTACTATCAGACCTATACACTTAGCCCATAACCCCTATTATTACTATTAATATTATTATTATCATTATGATTATTATTACAATCATAATCCACTCTATCAGTGCTAAAGTTAACAGACTAATGTAGCAACCCACATGTTTACTTCTTATTTTCTTTTTATATAAATATTTTAAAACAAATTGAATATTATTAATATTAATAATTTAAATAAATCACTAAGGCAAACACGAAGGAAATTATTGCACTTGTCAAACACACAGATAATAATAGTTGTGTATCATTTTATAATTAAAATATAATAATAAGAAATTGGAGTGTTACACAAAGCCTTATTTTACACAATACTTGGAGATGAGTTATATAAACAATTATCTGATGGTACATTAGCAAGGTATCAAAGTGAAACTAAAGATTGCATAGCCTTAGTTGAAGTGCACGAAGGTATTTGTGGAGCTCACTAAGCAGGGTGAAAATGAAATGTGTTTTGAAAAGGAAAATTTTGTTTTGGCCAACCACGGCAAAAGATTGCTTCGATTTTGTCAAACGATATGAAGAATGTAAAAAATATGCCAATGTTCAACATGTTCCGCGAGATGAATTACATTTGAGCATTAAACCATGGCCATTTTGAGGATGGCCCTTAGATCTAATATGTCAATACATCCAACATCTTTGAAAGAGCACAAGTACATATTAGTGGCTGTTGAATACTTTTCTAAATGGGATAAAGACAATTCCATTAAAGGAAGTTTAACAAAAGGATGTAATAGATTTCATTTGAGACCACAGTGTGTGTTGTTTTGGAATTCCTCAAACCCTAACTACATATAGAGGAACAATGTTTGTAGGAAGAAAAATGGAAAGATATGCAAAATCTAGAAATATCAAATTGTTAGCTTCAACTTCTTATTATGCTGAAGCAAATAGCTAAGTTGAAGTAATCAATAAAGTTATGATTAACTTGATAAAAAAAGCATATAAACCAAATGCCTTGAAATTGGCATAAAACCTTAAATCAAGTTCTTTGGGCATACAAAAATTCGCCTAAAGGTGCCACAGGTACTACACTTTTCAGGTTAATTTATGGATAATATGCAGTACTTCATGTTGAAATAAATTTAGAATCATAAAGATTGCAAAAATAGAATGAGTTACCAGCAAGGATTACTGGAACATGACGTATGACCAATTGAATGATTTGGGTGAAGAAAGAATGCTGACATTGAATAATATAATTTAACAGAAAGAAAGGGTAAGTAGGATCTATAACAAGAGAGTTAAGAAAATAAGCTTTCAAGTAGGAGATCTAGTATGTAAGATAATTTAACCAATTGACACTAAAACATGTCGATATGGTAAATGATCTCTGAATTGGAAAAGTCCCTTCATTATTGAAAAAGTGTTTTCGAATAATGCATATTTGATTTGAGAAGTTAATTCAGTTAATGGAACATTATCAATCGACAAGCAATACTTAAAACATTTCAATCCTACCATTCATGAGGTAATCATTAAATGAAATAAGAAGTGAATAAATGCCGAATAAATGATGTCTTAAGAAAATTGTCAAATAAGTCATTACAAGCAAACCAATAAATAATACAACTTAAATGAAAATATTTTATCAGTTCAAATGGTGGATTCCATTTGAGGGCAAAGTAAACATTCTTCAAGTTAGAAAGCTTTTGTTCAACAACAACTAATTGTGTCTATGTAGTTTGCACCTTAGCTCTTAAAGTGGTTAAATTTGAAGCTTGACCAACCACCTTTGACAAAATAGAAGGTAGATGCTTTTGTGCTAATTCTTGACTTGAACTGATCATGTTCCTCTCAGCTTCTAGCTCCTTTATCTTATCTTATTTTAAAGCTTGGCAATTTTTGTCTTCAACTTGATATCCTATGTGGCATTAGTGCTCAACTTTTGCTTGTGGCTAGCAATCTATGTCCATGTTTGTGTGACTTTGACAGACTGGTCAACCTTGACTTTAATGTCTATAGCTTCCCCAAGCTCATTGTTACCCTTTGACATTTCTTCTATGGTCTCGAGAACTACCTTTGTACCATCGAATTGATGAGTGGTGAAAAAAATTTGAGGAGTAAATTTTTTTTTCTTGAAATGACCGATGAAAGCATAGAGGGTTAATCTTAAAGAAGGATTTTCTGAGAGATCCCTTTCGAAAGCAATGGTTTGAAATTCCTAAATTAGATTGTCAACTATCACCTCAACTGGTTTCGAAACTTCGCCGCCATGAGACCCTTGGACTGCAGAATCCTTTGAAGTATTGAACGATGAAAGTAAGGCATCAATAGCAGCAAGGGCATCTTGTTCGAGTTAGCTTTTAAAAGTATCCACGTTCAAACCATCATTTGTTGAACCTCTATCAACCTTAAAGGGAGGGAAGGTTGTTGAGTTTCACAATGGATTCAACTCCAACATTATTAGGTGATTGCTTTCAAGATACTTCCCTTTCAAACTCAGGCCCTCCTCATTTGGTCCATCTTCTCCTTTTGATTTTTTCAAAGGATAATTAACATGAGAACTTGCATATGCCTCCGAAGAAGGTCCATTTATTGGATGTTCTCGAAGTCACAGGGTTGATATCTTCTTGAACATGAGTAGTCTTTTTCTTGTGCTTCAGTCTCTACAGGTTCTTGTCAAGGAAATTTAGAATCTTCAGAAGGTTGGGTGGGTGATTTGATTTCCATAGGAGATCATCCTCAAAATCAGATTATTGGAAATACATCTGATGGAATCAGAACATGGATGTCATTTAAAGATGATATCAACAATAACATGGCAATGATATCTCAAATAGAGCCAAAATCAATCAAAGAAGCCATAATTGATCAATCTTGGATAGAAGGAAGAACTTCTTCAATTCAAAAAGAATGAGGTCTGGACTATCGTCCCAAATCCACAAGATGAGTGTTCAGAAACAAGTTGGATGAAAAAGGTAAGGTTATAAGAAACAAAGCAAGACTTGTAGCTCAAGGGTATAACCAACAAGAAGGTATATACTATGATGAGACCTTTCCTCTAGTTGCAAGGTTAGAAGCTATCATAATTATTTTTGCATATGCATCTTATAAACTTATCAAACTTTTTCAAATGGATGTCAAAAATGCATTTTTAAATGGTTTTTTAAATGAACAAGTATATGCCCGTCAACCTTCTGGTTTTGAAAATCAATCAAAACCAAATCATGTTTTTAAACTTACCAAAGCTCTATATGGATTAAAACATGCCCCTAGAGCCTGGTACGAAAGATTAAGCTCATTTCTAATCAAAATAGATAAAGATGATAAAAAAGATTTACTTATTGTTCAAATGTATATTGATGATATCATCTTCAAATCAACAAATGAAAAAATGTGTGAAGACTTTTCAATTCTCATGCAAATTGAATTCGAGATGAGTATGATAGGAGAATTAAGATATTTTCTTGGCTTGAAAATCAAACAACATAAAGATGGCATTTTCATATGTCAAGAAAAATACATAAAAGATCTTTTAGCAAAATACAAAATGAATGAAGTCAAAATCATGAAAACTCCTATGCATCCATGCTCTTCATTAGACAAGATGAAAATGGAAAATCTATTTTTGGAAAAGAATACAAGGGAATGATAGGTTCTTTACTTTATTTAAATGCAAGTAGGCCTAATATTGTTTTTGCAGTAGGATTATGTGCTAGATTTCAATATTCAACAAAAGAATCTCATTTATCTGTTGTAGCAAATGAACTTATTTTGATATTTTCGTTAAGATATTGGCCTTTGGTATAACAAATGAACTCATTTTCTTTTAGCTTATTGCGATGCTGACTATGTCGGAGACAAAATTGAAAGAAAAAACACAAGTGGTGCATGTTAGTTTCTTGGATAAGCCTTAATAAGGTAGTCATGCAGAAAGCAAAATACAATTGCTCTATCAACCACTAAAGCTGGATATGTTTCAGTTGCAGACTGTTGCTCCCAAGTCTTAACGGATAAAAAATCAACTTCAAAATTTCTTTGTAAGTTATTCAAACATTCCAATTTACTATCACAACATCAGTGCTATAAATCTTTCTAAAAATCCTATTCAGCACTCAAGATCTAAACATATTAAATATTATTAAAAATCCTGTCAAAATACATTAAAAATATTTTGATCAAAAACCAAGAATGTTCTTGTTTTGCTACAACAATCTCCGTTTTCAAAGGAAGTTCAAAAACTCAGCTTTAGTTTGTCATTAACAATAACCGTCCTTTTTGTCCCTTGAACTAAGAAAGCAACATTGCCACATTTGTCTACAGTTGCCACCTCCACCCCTATTTTCCTCTTTCCCAACAGATCTGTCATTTTGATTTCCCCATTACTTCTTCAACTTCTGCATGGCAACTTCTCATCTTCCTCAACTGCTCCATCACCGTTTGTTTGCAAAACACACGTTTCCCTATCTCTCTCTGCAATTCTCATTCATCATTCCTTCAAACAATGGCGCACACAAAAAATACCGCTCGCAAAAATCCTAACCCTCGAACACCTTCTCCATCATCTTTTCCACTCCTCACTCGATCACCATCTTCCCCACTGCGACTCACACCCCTAGAAGCTTCCTCAGAAAAAATGTTTTCTGATTACCTATCTTCATCTCCCGAATCCAACCTCAAACCCATCACCCTTGCTCCATTATCAATTGTTCTTCCCCCTCTTTACCAATGCAAATCCCTCTATCGTTCCTCCCACTCATCACTCACTTCAATCACCACCACTACGAAGCCATCCATGCAATCCACTTCATCAACAACACTAATCCCTCATGTCTTTTTTCTTTCCTCTCTTCTTCGAAAACTTATTCATCTCTCTTTGGCATTAATAAGTTTTTTTCTTTTCCAAACATGGACCTCCCTGATCCATTTATTCCTCTAGAAAAGTCCTCCCTGGGTACACTCCAAACTATTAGCTCTACTTTTGCAACTTTATCCACTTTTTGCACAAATACTACCCTTGCTAATCAATCCCCGACCTCAAAAGAGAACGACGAAAAATGTCCATCTAAAAAATCCAAAAGTTCTAAGAATGCATCTCACACAGATAGGGATATCCCTAAGATCTTTGATGCTCTCCAGATTATCCTTAATAGGAAAAACCATAAGAATAAGGAGAACACACTCTTAAGGAATTGGATCACAAATACATTGGCACCAAACTTGGGACTGGAACTACCGCTGCAACATCCTCCTCCAACATTCCCAAACCTCCCTAAGCAATCCATCTCCTCCTCCTCTAATGGATCTTCACCCTCTAGGTCCTTGTGAATTCCATTTCTAATATGTTGTCCTCCCTCTTCTTTTTTATTTGACAAAGGGGGAGAGTTAATTAGGTCTTTCATTTTTAAGAATTAAATATTTCATAAGTTCATTTTTGTTATTATATAAACTTCTGCTATATCTCGGATCTCTAATATTTATGAACCTGCTTTTATAAGCCTAACATATATGTTATTACAATTATCAACTTGGTATATTTAACCCTGCTATATATGTTTTGAATATGTGCTATAAACTTGACATATCTATTAATGTACAATTGTTATAAACTTGGTATATTTGGAGTAAATCTGCTATATAGTTTTGAACATGTGATATGTGTTATAAACTTGACATATCTAGTATGAACCTACCTTGAAATTGGAATATTTGGTTTACACCCGTTATATATGTTAAGAACCTGTCACATTAAAAAGCATCATGAAAAGGTATTTTTTTTACCTCAACCATAAATTGAGGGGGAGCAATCTCTCAAAATTATTTAGAATCAAAATTAAAAAAAAATTAACATGTTTTGTCATCATAAAAAATGGGAGATTGTTGAGGCAAAATCCCAAGTTAAATATTTTGAAGATAATCAAATCAAATTAATTAATCTCCTAATTATGATTCTAACAATCATTGGTATTTAACGTGTGTTCTTGAGTGATTTAATCAAAGATAAGATAACAAAGATCAAAGCAGATGAAACAAAGAATCAAAACTGCTCTGTTAGCATAAACAGAAAAATCAAGAATGATCTGGCTTTCACAGCATTAACCTTAGAACATTCCTGATTACTAAAGAACAAAGTTTTATGGAGATCAAGATCAATCTAGGCTGCAATGATACATCAAGATGCATGATAAATCACCAGTAACTATTAAGAATGAACATTACTGAATATTCAAGGATATTATGGACAAATTCGTCCAAAGAACTCACAATGTCAAAACAATGCATAACATGTAAAGTTGCAAGATTAAGCTTCAAGATTGATGGCTTAGATAAAGCAAGTACAGCTTGGACAAATAAGGCATCACATCACTAATACAAGTACAAAACAACTGGTTTACGAACAAATGTAAAAAATGACAGAAACAAGCAGCTGCACAAAACAGAAATGAAGAATGTTTTGGTGATCAACAGGAATAATCTTCATTTATTTACAACACATGCCTATTAATTCATAGACTTAATGACCTGTCTTCCAATGGCTATATCAACTAGCACAAACCTTCAAGAAGCCTATAAAAGGAATCCCAAGGCAAAGGAAACATCATATGCTCAAAGTGCAAACAATCATTCATTAAAATGATCATTCTTGAGATATATATGCTCTAACATCAAGCAAGACTCCATCTCTTTTTCATTAGATTCAATTATCCATTTTTTCGAGTCTGATAGCTTAAAATTGAAACTCAAACAAGTGTTGAGTAAAGGCTGATCCATCAAATCATTTCCAAAACTCAAACACTAGAGAATTATAAATAGTGTGAGTATAGTTGAGAAATCCTGTTTACTTAAAAGGTGACGTGTAAACACTCTTCTGAACTGAAGGGTAATCTTTGAAAAACCCTTCAAGGTTGAAAGGTGAATTATTGTAACTAGTCAAGGCTGATCTCAAACATTGGTGGGAAAAGCAAGAACATTCTTGTTTGAAAACGTTAGGACTGGACGTAACCCATATTGGGTGAACCAGGATATATTGTTGTATGAATTTTCTTTCCCTTATCTCTATTTTATTTTTCACCTGGACACCACTAATTCATGTTTTAAGTAGCACGAGTACATGAGCTTTTTCTATCTTTCGACTATGATGGCACAATTTGACATAAGATATTACAGGCAGATGAGATGGGGAATGGTGTCGACTGAGAGGTCTGCTGTGAGATGAAAAGTTGGATTCTTTTGTTTAATTTATCATATTTTGATTAATTTAATTTGTTTCTTGGTGTTGGTGCTTTTCTTCTATTTGCTGTTATGGATATCTTGGACCATATGTTTTGTAGCTAATCTTGGAGCATTAATTTAATAAAAGATATTTTATTTTTCTTTTTAAGAAAACAAAAAAAATCAACAACATCAAGAAAAATCTGGTAGATTTGTAAAGATTTGTAAAATGAAAATGATGAAGTTGATGTTTTTGGTCATGTCATTTGATATTCAACATTTAGTTTTATCATGAAATTTAGTTAGGGATGTTTTTATATTTTTTGAGGTCCTCTTTAAATATAAAAAATTAGGTTCTTAATAAAAAAAAAATAATTTTCATAATTATAAATTATTGCTAAATATTATATTTGTATTGAAAAACATCAAAAATTCAAACTAGTTTATTTAAGTTCATCAATATAAAATAAATTGTAAATAACATCTAATTCTACATCCATGATTGCAGCATCTTTTTCATCTTCTCAACCTAATCCATCTTTGTTTCTTTATTTTCCCTTTTATTTTGTCATTTTATTTGAAGAGATCACTTGGTTAGATCTTCAATCTCATATGAAAGCACTCAAATCCACATCATACTATTCTTGGTTCGTTTGCTAAATTATAATTTTCAGTTTCCTTTACATCAAACCCTAATGCACAATTTTACCAATTTTCGTATTTAGTAGCCTGCGTTCATATCTCGACTTCTACATACTCTTTTTTGGTGATTCAACAGCTTAACTTGCGTTTTAGAATGCCATCTTTCACCTCGTTTTTTAATCGTCCGATTCTGAATTTTATAGCTTCGGTTATCGCGTTCTCTAGCAAAACATGATTTTGACTGCAATATGAATATGTGGTGATAATAGCCTCCTCAAGGGGAAAATAATAGATTGTTAGTGGAGGCAATAAATGCTCAAATGCAAAGGATATCAAGGGAGCATACTGAAGATTTACATGCTAGAACTGAGCAGTTAGAAAATCAAGAAAATCATGGTGATGCTATGAGGTATACAAAAGAGAAAAGACATGTAGAATATAAAAATGAGGATCAAGAAAAAAATAGCAGTATATCCTATCATGAATATATTTGAGATTTTGTATTGGATCTGGAGTATGTGAAATATCTTTATGAAAATAGATATGCAAAAAGGCAACTAGAGAAGCTATCCTTGAGAGAGAGAGAAAGAAAATCAAAGAAAAAAAAGAGAAAGACGAAAAAAATAAATTAGCCTTGACAGTGAAAGAGAAAACTAAAGAAAAGAAAGAAGAAGAAGAGAAATGTTTGAGAGACAAAGAGCAAGAAATTGACTCCAACTATTTGTCAAACTTTGATAATTCTCTTGTGCAAGTGCTTAAATAAGTGTCTCTAAAGGAGATATGACATCAATACATTGACTTTGAAAGCAAACAGAGAAATGATGGTAAAAATGAATTTCTCTTTAAACAAGAGAGTGAAGTGAATGAAAAAATGTTAGTGCTTGAAGGTAATTAGTCAAAAGTTTCTCAAAAGGATACTTGTAAGGAAATTATTGAGTCACCATTTGTTTGTGATGAAGAGAATGTTCATCAGATTCAACTTGCTTTGAAGCCTTTACAAATACAAAGTGACGTATTGTTTGCCACAAATTTAAATCTAAAGAAGGTATATTTAGTCATGAATATCAACTTCAAAAGGTATATCTTTATCCCCATCTTTAGAATTTCTTACCTTGACCATAAATGTGATAAGATGTTAATTGTTCAAGATGGAAATGTGTTTCACTGACTTATTACATTTGATGACTTTCCAAATTTCCATTTGACCCCAGTGGATATGACGAGCTTGTGATTTATTTGGATTCTTTCTTCATGTACAATATAGTGGAGCTTAAATTCGTGGTGGAATTTCTTCAAGAAGAAAAGAATGATAAGGATCTCAAGAGCATGAAGATGATCCATATTTTAATAAATTAGGATGAACTTTATTTATTTTCATTTGGTTTATAATAATTCTTAGTTTGCTTTAATTTGGAATTGTAATAGTTTTAATATAAATTTAGTTAATGTTATATGTAAGTGAAGATACTTTGTTTCCTTACATATAGTTTATTTTAGAAAAACATGATGTAAGCCCAATATGGGCCTAGAGAATGGTGTCACTTATGACCCATTTAGGTTTAGAGATAATTTTACTATAAATATGAATTTGTAACCTCATTGATAAAGAGTTTGAATGAATTAGAATTTCTCTAATGAGAATTTTGAGTGGGTTCGGTCTCCTCTTTAAGTTCTTGGATTAGAACTTGCTTGAATCTTATCAATGGTTTACTTATCTGATAAGGATCCCAAGAGCATGAAGATGATCCATATTTTAATAAATTAGGATGAACTTTATTTATTTTCATTTGGTTTGTAATAATTCTTAGTTTACTTTAATTTGGAATTGTAATAGTTTTAATATAAGTTTAGTTGATGTTTTATATAAGTAAAGATACTTTGCTTCCTCACATTTAGTTTATTTTAGAAAAACATGATGTAAGCCTAATATGGGCCTAGAGAATGGTGTCACTTATGACCCATTTAGGTTTAGAGATAATTTTCCTATAAATATGAATTTGTAACCTCATTGTAAAAAGTTTGAATGAATTATAATTTCTCTAATGAGAATTGTGACTGAGTTAGGTCTTCGATTAGAACTTGCTTAAATCTTATCAATAGCTTCCTTACCATTGTGGCGATTCTCCATTAGCTTATTGTGGCGCCTTCTTCATCTTCTCAACCTAATCCATCTTTGTTTCTTTATTTTCCCTTTTATTTTTTTATTTTATTTGAAGAGATAACTTGGTTAGATCTTCAATCTCATGTGGTAGCACTCAAATCCATATCATTCTGTTCTTGGTTCATTTGCTAAATTATAATTTTTAGTTTCCTTTACATCAAACCCTAATACACAATTGTACCAATTTTCGTGTTCAAAAACCTACGTTCATATCTCGACTTCTACATACTTTTTTTCGTTGATTCAACAACCTAACTTGAGTTTCAGAACGTCATCTTTCACCTCGTTTTGGAATCGTCCAATTCAGAGTATCGTAGTTTCGGTTATCGCGTTCTCCATCAAAATGTGATTTTGTCTTCAATCTATAAGTTTCCAACCTAAAATGATCCTTAAAGTGATTCATGACAAACATGACCTTATCAATCTGTGTTCATGTAAGAATTTTTGAATTAACGGAAATAATTATTACTTCTTCCATTCTATAATAACATAGTCATTTAATTATTTTCACACGTAATGTATAAATAAATAAATAAAATATTACTTTTATCAAATTATTATTGTTAGATGTTGGTACAATTAAAAAAGTGTAATGAAAGATATTGTGAAAGATATTGTATTGAAAGTGATGCAAATATTATTAATTAAATGATACAATTAAAAAAGTGTAATGAATATTGAAATGATCATTTATTTTGGGACAATTAATTTACAAATGAATCATTTATTGTGAGACAAAAAAAAAAGTATTATATTTAATGAATAACTTACATTATATAATTTTACATCAATCTTTATTTTAGATTTATTTGTGTTTAACAAAAAGTTTTTGAGTTTAAAGATTATCTACTCTCACCGTAAAGTTATGTTACACTAGCAATCAATTACGATTAGTCAACACATCAAACAACTAGATAACTTCTTTTTTCAATTTTTTAATTTATGTATTGACATATTCTGAATGATCATCATAATAAAATAACTATACATTAATGTGCGTATACAAGTAAGTAACAAATATAGGGATACTAATTTTCCACCAATCTATTTTCGGTAAAGTAATTAATATACTTGAAACATTAGCCTCTATAGTAATTGTTTTTGTACATCTCACCTCATGATTTTATAATAAATAAAACTATTAGTTACATTTTGAAAGATTTGTTTCTTCTCTTATCTTCAATATTTTTCAAAATCTCTAAATACATGTATGAATTGGCCAACTTAAACGTATATTCTATAACTAACCTAAACACATTGATTATTTTTTTTAAAAACATTGAAAACACTAAAGTGGGAGAAAAATTAATCACATACTTATTCTTGGGCGTATATAGGGGTGGGAATAGGCTAGGTCAAGCTTTGAAAGGTCTGAGTCTGGCATACGATTAATTTTTTAGGCCTACAGCCTATCATAGGCTTTTTTTTTCGGTCTGGCCTGACCTTTTTAAAAATATGGTATGGCCTGAAAGCCTATTTAAAAGCCTTATTCACATTAAAATATTTAAATGTTATATTTTACAGTTTTTAAATAGGCTAGATTAGATAGTTTTATATATGGAAAACTAATAAAATTATAATCAAATATAATATATTAAAATAGCCTAATTAATAGGCTTTCAAATAAGAAACAATAATATTAATAAATAATAATTAAAAATAACATTAATAATAGTCTGAACCTAATCTTCTTATTAAACAAGCCAGACTAGATCAGACTATAAATAGGTCAGGCCATAGACCCCTAACGGACGGCCTAACCTATTCTTATCCCTTGGCGTATACCTTGGCATTGATCTCACGAGCCAAACTAAATACAAAAGAAAATGGCTCGGCTAATAAACAACGACATTCAACGTTGTGCAATAATTGCAAAACAATTAATAAACAATGACATTCTGCATTAACATAATTTTAACCGAATTAATTTGAAATAATTGATTTTAGATAAAAATAACTTCAACGTAAATTAATCTGTGTTTGGATATTTTTATTGGTAGAACTTGAACAAATATTTTTGGGGTCAAATTTTAATTAATAAATTAAATATAACTTTTTATTGTATATTAGAATATTAGATTGTAAATTTGCAATGTAAACATGCAAATTTTTTTGCAAACACAACCGCGAAAAAGAAACAAATTATACTGGAAAGTTGTATATATTTATGAGAAACGGAGTTATGAGTATAACATATTGATTTGATTTGTATGTTTGGAGAGAAAGAAAAATCAAAATAAAAAAGAAAATTAGTTTGGTTGAGTTTTTATAATTTTTCTCACAAAATTGAACTCAAACTGATGAATAACATGTAGATTTGATTATGTTCAGTCAGTTGACATTAATAAAAATTAAGATACTTATTTTAACTACAATGAGAAAAATAATATATAAATGATTAAAAAATTCTTAAATATAATACATAATTAAGATAATACTACTGATATAGTCTAATGATTTTTCAAGTTTATGTGGTCAATTTTAAATGAAGTGAAATCATACTCAAATCTATGTAGATTGAGTTTATATGGTTCTATTTAAATTGAACTCGAACAAAAAAAAATCAATTTAATTGATTTTGTTTTTTTTTTTTTTAGTTTATCAAATCATGGCTTGATTTTTATATCTTTAAACGACCCTCAAAATACTTACAAGTTAAAATATGTAGTATATTTTTTTAAATAATATTTTTTATAATTATTTTATAAGTTATTTTTATTAAAAAAAATAATGTTGGAGACATTGGAGTGGCCGCGGTCACATTTTGTCCGATCAAAGCTCCGCCTATGGATACTTTAATAAGGACTATGCTCCTCTAAAGTAAACAACTTACTTTAGAGAATAAAATGACTAATATTAGTTATTTATGATTAAATCAATAGTTTACATTATGTGTGCATGTGTGATCAATCATAAAAGATTATAATATCAATCATTGATACACCCACTTTACATACTTATCATTTTAGATGAACAAAATTCTATTAATAAAATAGATTTTATCATTTCATGTTATTTAGATAATTTAAATCAAATTTGTTTTTAGATGTATAATTACTAAAATGAATTTCAATATGTGTGTGAAACTATATTTCATTTTAATATTAGAGTTTTTTTTTACAACAGTCATTTAATATTTAGATTATTAAATGTTTGATACAAAATATTTAGATTATTTTTTAAATCTATGTTAGTATAATTTTGTTAAACACACTCTTTCAATTTTTTTTAAACAATAAATACAATCATTACGCCCTAGTTCAAGACATCACATTTGTGTGAGTCAATTATGGTTGAATTTATTATCTCCTCTAAAATAAATTAAAAATACAAACATTTAAGTAACAAAAACATTGAAGGTACAAACATGAGAATTAAACTGATTCAGATTTAATGATTTACTTAGAGTAGAAGAAATAACAAAACTAAGGAGTTCATAAGTAAAGTGACACAAATAGTTTATCATAGTTCACCACTAGCTTGGCTATATCTAGTCCCTTAAGGCAGAAGGATTTAATCCATTAATTCAACAACTTGAATTACAAAGCATCTGACCCTCCAAGTCAGTCTTCTCAAACTGACAACCCCAGACTTTTGAGGAACACGCACATATTGACTCTACCAGCCAATTTTTCTCCACACAATCTGACAACCCCAGATCGTTGAAGACACACTAACACCACTATCAAGTTTGAATACAAAGGTTTGGAACTTGAGTAGTTTCTTTTAACAAGTTGATTATAACAATGACTATCACACTCTAAGAAAAACACTTAGAAAATATTTCTAATTCGAACAAGTGTTTCTCTCTTTGAACTCTAAGATGAATTTGGAATTTCGAGTTTGAGTTCTTCTACTTTTTCGATGATCTTCTTTTTCAGCCTTGAGTATCGATTTATAGATAAAATTAAGGCTTCAATTTAGACCTCGTTTAATTCTGAATTGTATCTTCATTCATAGCTTGGCCAATAACGATCTTATTCAAAAATAATTCTGAACAAGATACTTTTTGATAATATGTTCTTTATCCAATTCATTATTTTTGAATCCAATCTAAGCAATTCTTCTAAATTGATTTTGTTCGTGTTTTGTTTAGATTGAGTTTGTAAATTCGTCATATTGACACTGTTTGATTGGTATTTAAACTTTCACAAGTAGGAATATGACTAATGTTGAGAAAAAATCTCTTTTAATGATAACAAAATTATCTTAAGATTATGATTACACTAATGCGTGCGTTTAAGTTTTGTACTAAGAAATGAACAGGATCCAAAGATCGCAACCTCCTGTCCAGAAGAATGAATGCATGCAGGAAACAAAGCCGTTAAATCCATAAAGAAAATCTGAAGTTAAAACACAAAAAGCAGAATGTAAGACCCTTAAATTTAATATTAATTTATGGAATTAATATTAAGGGTATTTTGGGAATTTTTGTTAAATATTTAATATATGTATGTTTTGAGTGAATATATATATATATATAAATATTTATTTTGGAGGATGAATTAAAATTATTGGATGAAGATTAAATTAATTTAATTATGAGTAATTAAATTAATTGGACAATTAATTAAGGATTAGTGACCAATTGAAAAAGGATTAAGTGCTGGAAGAATCCAGCATTATTTTATTATTTTTGAGGTGGTAGCACTTGAGTACATTCTATAAGTACATGTGAGGAGCTGGGCAGAAATCAGAAACTTCACATCCTCCCATTTTGCATGTAATAGTAATTGCATGTAACAATAACCCTTCTCCGATTTTCTGCCTCCTGTTTCTGAAAAACAGTTTCACGGTTTCAAAATACCAAAGAGAGAACCCCTTAAAAGTTCCATTAACTGGAAATACAAACACCAAACCAGAAAACCCTCAGTATTAAAGTTGTTCCCCACACCATTACGGAGCTAGGGAACCCAGTTTTATAGCAGCAAACTCAGTATTAAATGTTTTGCATGTTATTTTAAAGATGGTTAAAATACATGTTCATAAAACTGTTTTGGAAAATAGTTTTAAAAAAATGCAAAAATGCATTCTATTGGTGTTTTGCTGCTGTGTGATGATTTCTGTTTGGTTGAAAACATTGGTCATGTTCTGATGATTGTAAAAGCTGAAATGTTATGCATGTTATTCTGATGTTTGAGGAAGCTGAAATGCTTTGTATGTTGTTCTGATTGTTTGAAAAGCTGAAATGCTATACCCGTTATTCTGATGTTTTGAGAAAGCTGTGATGCTTGCATGTTTGTTCTGATGGTTTCAAAATCTGAATGATTCTGGTGAGTGAACATTCTGTTTTCTGGTTCTGGATGATTGGGGTTGGATCCTGATTCCATTTCTGTTTTGTGTGATTCTGGTGGTGTTGATGATTTAAAAGGAAAAGGGATTTTAAATGAGGGAAGTGTCTTCTGGAAAAAGTGTTGAATCTGTTCTGGTGTTTGGTTGTTGTTTTAAAAGAAAACAGTTTGAAAAGGGTTGAATCTCAGGAAATTTTCACAGGTTTTCGAAGGTGTATTCGAATACAACATGTGTGTATTCGACTACAACCTGAAAAATTTCTGTTTTACTTAAGTTTTCAAACTTGTATTCGACTACGAGCCCTGTAGTCGAATACATAAGAAGAATTTCTGTTTCTGTTTCTGGTTCTGATGATCCTTGTGTGGATCATTCTGTTTCTGTTTCTGGTTCTGATGATCCTTGTGTGGATCATTCTGTTTCTGTTTCTGGTTCTAATGATCCTTGTGTGGATCATTCCGTTTCTGTTTCTGGTTCTGATGACCCTTGTGTGGATCATTCTGTTTCTGGTTCTGATGATCCTTGTGTGGATCATTCTGTGTCTATTTCTGCTTCTGATGGTTCTGATGTGAACCATTCTATTTCTGCTTTTGATGGTTCTGATCTGAAACATTCTATTTCTGCTTCTGATGGTTCTGATGTTAACCATCTTATGATGATTCTGATGTAAATCATCCTGTTTCTGCTTCTGATGATTCTAATTTCTGCTTCTGATGATTCTGATCATCATTCTGTTGTTTCTGCTTCTGGTGATTTTGGCATGAACCATTATGTGCTTCTTCTGATCAATTCTGGATGAAGTCTGGGCGAAGTCTGGGTTATTCAAAATTCGATTGTCATGCCATGTTCTGGTCAAATTATCTTCTGGATTACTTCTTTCTTTTGACAACTTATGGCCTGGAACAACTCTCCATATGGTAGGCTTCACAATGGTATGGTCCAAAGAATCTTCTGATATTTATTCCCTCTGATATAATCCATCAAAGATATCTTCTGGTCACTTCTGGACAAATATGGACTGTGTTGAAATTACACTGCCAGACTATGTTCTGATCAGTATAACTTCTTGATTTCTTCTGATATTTGAATCATTCTTGTTCGGAGCAAGTCATATTATGGCAGGCTTCCCTCTGGTATTTTCCAGATGTTCTTCTGATTTTGTTTCGGTTTGATATAAACCTCCAAAGTTATCTTCTGGTCGGTTTTGGACATTTTGGTTTATCTTATGATAATTCCAGAAAATGCATCTTCTGTAAATTCAGAATGTATCCTCTGATACATTCATCTTCTGATGGTTCTGTGTGAATCATTCTGTTTTACTTCTGATGATTCTGATAATCATTCTGTTTTACTTCTGATGATTCTGATAATCATTCTGTTTTACTTCTGATGATTCTGACAATCATTCTGTTTCTACTTCTGATGATTCTGATATTAATCATCTTGTTTCTGCTTCTGATGATTCTGATAATCATCTTGTTTCTGCTTCTGATGATTCTGATAATCATTCTGTTTCGCTTCTGATGATTCTGATATTGATCCTTCTGGTTCTGTTTCTGATGTTGATCCTTCTGGTTCTGTTTCTGATGTTGATCCTTCTGGTTCTATTTCTGATGTTGATCCTTCTGGTTCTGTTTCTGATGTTGATCATTCTGGTTCTGTTTCTGATGTTGATCCTTCTGGTTCTGTTTCTGATGTTGATCCTTCTGGTTCTGTTTCTGATGTTGATTATTCTGGTTCTGTTTGCTGATGTTCTGATGTTAAACATTCTGATTCTGGTTCGATTTTCTGATGTTCTGGTGTTGATGATTCTGATTCTGGTTCTGTTTCCTGATGTTCTGATATTAATCATTCATTCTAGTTCTGTTTCTAATGTCCTGGTGTTGATGATTCTGATTCTAATTTTGTTTCTAATGTTCTGATGTTAATCATTCTTATTCTGGTTCTGTTTTCTGATGATCTGATGTTGATCATTCTGGTTTTGTCTTCTGTATTCGACTACAGGCATGTTGTATTCGAATACAGAATGTTAAAATGGCAGATTTTCACTAGTTTCAGCTTCTGTATTCGAATACAATGGAAAGACTTGAGATGATTAAGTATGGAATTTGTGAGATAATGTGAATTGTTAATGATTACTTGAATGTTTAAGCATTGGTTGTGTTGAGGTAATTTGAGAAATGGTGGAAATGCATGAAATTCATTGATGTCGCATTCTGTTTTCAGTGAAGAGAAAACATTGCATATTCATGCATTGCATAGTCAAGTGGTGACCGCGATGGGCCACAGAGTTGATGCGGTGACCGTGATGGGCCGCGAAGTTAAGTAGTAACCATGGGTTATAGAATAGTTCCGTGTGTATTAGACGGTCTATTCTACTCGGACTACGGAGTGGTTCCGCGTGTATTAGACGGTCCATTCTATCCGAGCGAGGATTTAACTTCTGTGTATTTGGCCTGTGAGAGGCTAATACATGTAATTGTAATGACCGTGATGGTTATAGAATAGTTCTGCGTGTATTAGACGGTCTATTCTATCCGGGCTACGGGATGGTTCCGCGTGTATTAGACGGTCCATTCCATTTGTGAAGTCGTGCTGGTCTGTTGAGCGACTGCACTGGTGCTGATCTGTGAGAGATTGCACCCTGGTCTTGAGGGCCGTTAAAGTCTGACATATATAAATCGTGCTGGTCCGTGAGAGACTGCACGTGTGCTGGTCTGTGAGCGACTGCACCTTGGTGATTCCAAGAAAATTGTATACATGAGCATATACATATTGCATTGGGGAATGGACCGGTGGGTTATGATTGGATTATGATGATGAGTGGAAATTGAATGTGTGTGAGTACTGTTCAGAATCTGAATTTCTAAATTTATTGATTGTGATTTGCTGAGGTGTTGTTTGTACTTACCACATATTTCATAATAATTGGCTGCTGTTTTAAAAGGCATATATGTCATTAAAATTTCAAATGAGCATTATTATTTTCCTTATCATTGTCATATATTATGCCATGAATATATGTGTTGTTGTGAGATATATGCTATGTGCTTATTTGTTAATTTCGGTCGGTGACCCTTGCTATTATATTGTGGACTTTGGGCTTTGCCCTCAGATGTTACCCGAACCCGTCCTACCGACAGATACACTAACGACGGAAGCGTCGTTAGTTTCCCCTGATCTTTACGTACGGAGTCTACGTGGAAAACGCAGAGGGACGGACGGTTGGCTGAAGACGAGACTATAGAGGATACGGTAGAGACCATGCTACTGTAGCTTAGTGCATGATCAGTCTAGACTTTTGTATAGGGTCTTGAGTTTTGGCAAATGTAATTTTATTTTGGGAATTAATGTATTACTTTTTCCGCTGTATTATTCGGCACTCTGACACTGGTTGGGTGATAACCTTTGAAATGAACTAATTTTATTTTAATTCCTTTGATATTAATTTTGGAAAAACTCATTTCAATTATTTATTTGAAAAAAAAAATGCACCCGCGCTGTGTTTTAAACTCGGGGTGTTACGCAGAACATCTGGAAAACACCAGAAGCAGAACATCAGAAGATCAGACCATGACCCAATATTGGTCGAAATCAAAAGGTCAGAATAAATGGCCCAGTATTGGTCGAAACCAGAAGGTCATAATAAATGGTCCAGTGTTGGCCGAGATCAGAGGATCTCAGCAGACCAATTTGCTAGTCCAGATTGGCCGATATCAGAAGATGAAAATCATAAATGAATATCATAAGATATACATCTGAAGAAGAATTTCAGAAGAAACATATCAGAGGATAACAAGATGAACATCAAAGGATAAAACTCAGAAGACGAACTTCACATGATAAACATCAGAAAATGAATACCAGAAGATAAAATTCAGAAGACGAACTTCACATGATAAATATCAGAAGATGAATTCCAGAAAATACTGAAGTAGCAATATCGATTTACAAGGAAGGGGGTTTGAATTGTAAATCCGCCCATTTAAAATTTCTGTTAAAAACTTAAGAAAATAACTCAAGACCAAGGTTGTGAAAACAGAAAACAGAGAACATTCTTGGTTTTCACCAGAAATTAGAGAACATTCTTGGTTAGTTGAAATCAACAGTTCAGTTTATCTATCTAACATGATAATTAACAGACTGAAAGTAAATAGGGATAAGGGAAGAGATATCACACACAGATATATCCTGGTTCACCCAACCCGGGCTACGTCTAGTCCTCACCACTGTGAGATTTTCCACTAAGTGTTTAAAACAAGAACCTTCTTGGTTTTACAGCACCTAGCTTAGATCAACCTTGATCTTTGTTTACAGAACTTAATCTAATTCCACCCAGAAAGAGATTAATCAAATCACCTATCAGTCTTGATAGGATTTCTTACAATCTACCCCAAACTATATTTAACTCTTATAGTTTGAGTTTTACAATAATAATGAGATTGTTTAGAATCTGAGATGTCTCAACTCTTGTTTGAGATTTCGATTCTTTACAAAGAATTCAGTATAAATGTATCAGAGTAAAACGAATTTAATCAAATTGATTCTTGTAAGTGATTGGACATTTTCAAGTATGTAGATGTATGTGAGTGATGTTTTTCTCTGTACTTGAAACTGTATTTCTTCCTGAGCTTTTGCCTTCCTTTTATAGGCGTGAGAGCATTTAAAAATAAAGCCGTTGGTAGTGCTCTTGTCAGGCTTGACCCAAGGCATTATTTCTGAATAAAAATAATCAAACTTTAGACTATTTTTATTTTCTGTTCAGACTGGGCTGTGTGTTGCGCTTTGGATCAAATTTTCTTTAGTGATTACTGATCCTTTAATACTTGTGATAAGTGATAATATTGTAAACTTGAACTGGAGCTTTTGAATCACTTAAAACAAATTAAAAACGATCACAAAGCTTGTTGCAGAAAAACTGTAGTTGCTGGAGATTGATGATCAATCTGGAGCTTTAGCTTTTGGGTTTCCTGGAGATTGACAATCAATCTGGACTGATTTCTGAACATACTGGAAACTGACTTGACTTCAAGATTGTTTCAACAGTCTTGACAATCATTTCCAGAACTGTCTGGACAGACTTGTTTGAGAGTCTTTTTCTTTTTCAATTTGAATGTCCTCTTTGATTTGAATAGATCCTATGTGTTCTCTGCCATGTAGGGATCATATCCATGTAACTTCCAGAGTCAATAACTTCAATTAAGTGATGGAGAAAGATTGGTCTCTATGCTGTCACAGTCTGGCGAACTTTCTCCGTTTTCCAGAATATGTCATGAATGTTCTCTGCCTTTGTTTATGTTGTTTGCTTTGATTCTTTTGAAACCTGTCTTTGATAGATAACATGCTGGAGACGGATTGTTAACATGCTGGACATTGATGATTATTTCTGGAGACTAATGATCATTCCTAGAGACTGATGATCATTCTTGATAGAAGATCATTCTGGAGACTGTTCTGATCATTTTGGACATTCTGATGTTCAAGAACAGACTTGGTTCTTCCTCTGAATTTATTTTTTGGAGATATCCTCTGGTATCCTCTGGTATTCTTTGGTTGAGGTATCCTCTAGTATTCTCTGGTTGAGGTATCCTCTGATATCCTCTGGTTGAGGTATCCTCTAATATCCTCTGGTTGAGGTATCCTCTGATATCCTCTGGTTGAGGTATCCTCTGATATCCTCTGGTTGAGGTATCCTCTGATATCCTCTGGTTGAGGTATCCTCTGATATCCTCTGGTTGAGATATCCTCTGATATCCTCTGGTTGAGATATCCTCTGATATCCTCTGGTTGAGGTATCCACTGATGGCAGCTTGGTGAGGTATCCTCTTATGGTAGCTTCGTGAGGTATCCTCTGATGGCAGCTTGGTGAGGTATCTTCTGGTGATGTTATCGGGTAACATCTTATGTTTTTCCAGATTGTGTCAAGAGTGTTCTTTATGCTGATTTCTTGGCTTTCCTTGAATCATTAACATGCTGTTAATTCTGGACATTCTGGAGACTGTTCAGTCTTGTTTTGGCAACTTGATTCATGGCCTTTTTCTTAGTGATTCGAATGACTTCTTGTAATTGATCACATTTGTGCATGAATGGTTTCTTGCTTTGTTCACTTATGAATTCATGTTCCTTAAACAAAACTTAAGTGAAATCATTAGTAGACCACCATTCATAAAACTTAATCATTTAATTTAAAAGGTTTGTTGTCATTAAAACATATATCAAAAAGGTTTTTTCCTCAACAATCTCCCCCTTTTTGATGATGACAAACCTTTTGAATAAATCATAAGTTTTATGGATGGATTTAAATAAAATGCAAGAATGTTCTTAGATATGTAATTAAACTCCCCCTAAACACATGCAAGAGTTTAATTCTTATCATTCTAATTAAACTCCCCCTAAACATATGCAAGAGGTTAATTCTTAACATTCTTCATTAACTTCTATAATCCTATATCCATCATATATTTCTCTCCCCCTTTTGACATCTATCAAAAAGGTTGGGAAATAGACATAGAAGAAAAAACAAAATGGAGTAATAGCATGAGTGCACTACACATAGAATTCATGTGGTTGACTAGCATTCATATATCAAACTAGTCAAGTTTGCATTTAGCATTAAAGAACATAGCATGTATGATGATCATATCATTGTAGTCAATATTGCAATCAAGATATGGATAATGATCACAACAACAATATGACATAATTGTATGCAAGCATTTTAACGCACTTTGAAAAATAGTCAATGAATATATATTCTTCTCATTTTTTAGAAAGAAAACAATGAGTAAACTTCAGTTTCAAGAAGAATAATATTTTCTAAAAACTCCCCCTGAATTAATTTTTTAAATAATTCAAAGTTCCATAAAACAAGGAAAATGTCACTTTGCTCTTTGTCCTCTTTCTCAAGAGATCACCTTTCAATTTGAATATGATCAAGCTTTATTGTTAGAAATAGATCCATTTTTCATTTTTATAACTAGAGAGAATGAGTGCATACAAGGAAGTGAAATAAGATGAATCAAATATAATTTCTCTCTTTACAAAACATTCTTATTCTAAGAATTTTTGTATTTTTCAAAAACTAATTTTTAAATGGATAAAAAAATATGCCAAAGGATTTGCTCACATTAAAAAAAATGTTTTTCACAAAGTTTTTTGCAAACACACAAATAAACAATAAGGCATATATTCAAGCATACTTTCATGAGGCTTTTTGATTGTTGCTATTTTTATCTATCATGTTTAAAATAAATTTGAACAATTGAGATCAATTTTTACAAAAGAAGTAAGCAACAAATAAGACTCATTTGCAAAGATATATATTAAAAGCCATATTCAAAATATTATAAATATTCAAAACATTATACTCAGACAACAAGCAATGTATAGGCTATTCAATATATTCAAAACAATTGGAGAACAGTATAGATAATACTTTCAAATTCATAAGAAGGTGAATGATGTTAATTCATTTAACATGATGATTTGAAAGATGTTATTGTGCAAAGTGTAAGAAAATATTCATGAATTTTACATCCATAACAGCCCTTTGTCTAATTATTAAAGACACTAATTTATTTTAAATGTCTTTATAACAAGAACAATAATGTTTGAATATCAACCCAGATTTACACACTTGTTTATATCATCATACAAAGTGTATGAACAAAGAGTGAAAACATGTTGAATATAGAATAGAAATTAGGCATATGCATGTACAAGTAATGTAATCAATTTAAACTTTTTTAAAGTCATACTTGCATAAAAAATAACATGCATTTTTAACTTTAAGAACACTCAATCAATCACATGATATAAAAAAATTATTCATTCTTATCATGATGCAAATAGCATAAGAATTTTGGATTGAGTGTACCTCCTTTAGTGGTCTAGTTCAATGACAAGAGATCTTTGAATATTTTGGAGCTTCTCTTCATTCTCTTTTATTCATCTTGATTGATGGTTGAAATGAGACAATTGAAACACAAAATCTGGGATAGTCAACTGCTTTGCGGTACATATCTAAGGAGTTGCAGCCTTCTAATGACACATACCACTTTCTTCCAAACCACATTATCAACAAGCAACTGTAGACCTACTACTGCAACTTTTAGTCCAATAGTTGGGTGAAGGGTATATATTACATGTAGGTTTTGGTGTTTCTGTCCAAGTATTTGTTGTAATCTTTTCATCCAACCAAGATCTAGTTGCACTTGCAGAGATGCAGCAGAATGAAAGTATACAATAGTATAAGGCTTATGTATTATTGGCTCAAACTCCTTTACCACGTAAAGCATAAATCGCTCAAGATCTGAGCAAAAAGTGAGCCCCCGCAACAACCATGAAGGGACGACTCTTACTATCCACACCTCCACGGTAAACAATCTTTATCTCTAGTTCACCAAATCCAAGCATATTAGCAAAATTTCAGTCTCAATGCATTTGAACACTTTTTATACATCTCAGTATCAATTTTGCTTGTAGTGCAAAAGACAACAACTATAATATTGTCATTCTTCTTCTCAAGAAACTGCCGCACAGTTCTTATAGCTACATGTGCAGCTGGTTCACGGGGATAATTCTTTGCATCTGTATAAATACAGTCTATAGCAATACTTTGAAGCCCATTTTCACTTAAAAGCTCTAGGAAAGTACGGTAGTAATGACTTCATGGCATCCTTTGGACCAACTGTATGGATGATTTTCTTTGCAGGAAGGTCATAGGCGTTGGTAACTTTAGCCATCCACCCAAAGTTGCGCATTTTTCTGCAATCTTAGATCCTATTTGTTTTTCCACTTTAAGATCATACTTTGGAGTTTCCATGGATGATATTTGAACATTATCTATCAACTTTGTGATTTATCCAAATTTAACATTGTAATTATTTTTCTTCCCCATCCTATCTTTCATCATAAAAATCAACATATTCATCAAACATAATATGCATAATATCATCTATAATTTGGGCCTTGAGATTCTATAATATTTATGGAATGTAGAGCATTCAAAATATATACTTTGATGGTGTTTTAAAACAAATTGCTCATACTTTCTTTATCATGTGAAACATAGTAATGACATTCAAAAATGTCAAAGTATGATATGGTTTGCTTTCTATATGATATGAAGATATGTCAAAGATATTTTCTACTAAAGCCAAGATTAAGAACATGATAAACAATTTTTGTGGCTTCTCTCCAAAATTATTTTTCACCATTGATTTATTTAAAATTGTTCTATCCATTTCTTGTAACTAATTTCTTGTAACTTCATATTGTTAGAAAGTTCTTTGATAAGCAAATCATGTGAAATATCATTTTTTATCAAAGAATTATTTGAAGAATAATATTTCAAATTTCCTTTGATCATTTCTGGAAATGACAGATTATTTTTAAAAGACTTAAAAACATGATTTGGTTGGAAATTCATCTAAGTATAAAACATAAGAATTTTTCTTTAAAATGAAACATGAGGATGTTTGTTTTACTTTAGCCACGTGGGGTTTTAAAAAAAATAACTTTAAAAGCAATTTTACAAAGTTATCTTTCACATATCAAACATCCTTAATCTATGCAAAATTATTTCAACAAATGATACATGTACCTTCGATTTGTTAATGTTTCCAAAGGTTATAGACGCTCCAAATTTTTGTAATGAGAGGCGGCACCATACTTTTCCATTCATGTGTATTGAGCAAGCCTTGTTTATGTATCAATGTTCTTTCTTGATTGTTGGATGGTCTTCCTGCATCGCAAGTTAGTAATGACTTTGGTACCCATATTTGTTTGGGTCCTTGATGGTTAGTATATCTTCTTTTAGAAGATTTTTTAAAACTTGATCTCTTTTTAAAATAGCAATTTGACTCGAAGTGACCATTCTTGGAACAACGGGAACACTTTGTTGTTGGTCTTGAAGAAGGTTTGAAAATCAAAGTTTTAAAAGTCTTTGAAATTGATTTTGATGAAATTCCAGAACGTTCTCCTTTTTTCAAACTTTCTGGAGAAAGTTCAGCTTTTGTTCCAGAACGTTCTCCGTTTTGAGAACAACCTGGAGAACGTTCTCCTTTCTGCAGATTTTTCAAAACTGGTTCAACTTTATTTGCAGAACACTCTTTCCTTTTAAAAATCCTTTTGTTCTTGATTTTTTCATCTCTTTTCTTAAAATAACATACAAATTCCATATGTCCAAATTTACTGCAATATGAACACTTGGTTTTGCATTTCTCCTCTTTTCTTTTAGGAACAAAAAGGTTTTCATAAATCTTTTCTTTTTGAGAAGTTTTGAAACATAAATCATCTTTGTCAAATATCCTTTCTTCTTTAGTTTCAGAACATTTTGGAAAATGATTTTTTATGGTTATCTCATTGAGACTCTTTTGTTGCTCAACCGTTTTTAAATGAGTTTGCTGCAAACTTTGAATGACCTTTCTGAGTTCGTCATTCATAGCTTGGGCTTTCTCTTTTTCTTCTTTTTCTTTACGGAGTTGTTCTTTTAATAAACCATATTTTCGAGCAAGAAGATTTGAATCACATAAAAGATTATCAAATTCTTTTTCCATTTCTTCACATAAAGGACAGAGTTCAGAGATGGTTACCTCATTATTTTCTAAGTTTTCCTTTAAGCACATGTTGATTTCTGACATTACTTCTTCTTCCTGAATCTTTTCCTCTAACACTTGTTAGGTGCTTAATCTTTAGAGACCAAGCTCTGATGCCAATTGAAGTAGCAATATCGATTTACAAGGAAGGGGGTTTGAATTGTAAATCCGCCCTTTTAAAATTTCTGTTAAAAACTTAAGAAAATAACTCAAGATTGATCTTGGTTGTGAAAACAGAAAACAGAGAATGTTCTTGGTTTTCACCAGAAAATAGAGAACGTTCTTGGTTAGTTGAAATCAACAGTTTAGTTTATCTATCTAACTTGATAATTAACAGACTGAACGTAAATAGGGATAAGGGAAGAGATATCACACACAGATATATCCTGGTTCACCCAACCCGGGCTACGTCTAGTCCTTACCACTGTGAGATTTTCCACTAAGTGTTTAAAACAAGAACCTTCTTGGTTTTACAGCACCTAGCTTAGATCAACCTTGATCTTTGTTTACAGAACTTAATCTAATTCCACCCAGAAAGAGATTAATCAAATCACCTATCAGTCTTGATAGGATTTCTTACAATCTACCCCAAACTATATTTAACTCTTATAGTTTGAGTTTTACAATAATAATGAGATTGTTTAGAATCTGAGATGTCTCAACTCTTGTTTGAGATTTCAATTCTTTACAAAGAATTCAGTATAAATGTATCAGAGTAAAACGAATTTAATCAAACTGATTCTTGTAAGTGATTGGAGATTTTCAAGTATGTAGATGTATGTGAGTGATGTTTTTCTCTGTACTTGAACCTGTATTTCTTCCTGAGCTTTTGCCTTCCTTTTATAGCCGTGAGAGCATTTAAAAATAAAGCCGTTGGTAGTGCTCTTGTCAGGCTTGACCCAAGACATTATTTATGAATAAAAATAATCAAACTTTAGACTATTTTTATTTTCTGTTCAGACTGGGCTATGTGTTGCGTTTTGGATCAAATTTTCTTTAGTGATTACTGATCCTTTAATACTTCTGATAAGTGATAATATTGTAAACTTGAACTGGAGCTTTTGAATCACTTAAAAAAAATTAAAAACGATCACAAAGCTTGTTGAAGAAAAACTGTAGTTGCTGGAGATTGATGATCAATCTGGAGCTTTAGCTTTTGGGTTTCTTGGAGATTGATAATCAATCTGGACTGATTTCTGAACATACTGGAAACTGGCTTGACTTCAAGATTGTTTCAACAGTCTTGACAATCATTTCCAGAACTGTCTGGACAGACTTGTTTGAGAGTCTTTTTCTTTTTCAATTTGAATGTCCTCTTTGATTTGAATAGATCCTATGTGTTCTCTGCCATGTAGGGATCATATCCATGTAACTTCCAGAGTCAATAACTTCAATTAAGTGATGGAGAAAGATTGGTCTCTATGCTATCACAGCCTGGCGAACTTTCTCCGTTTTCCAGAATATGTCAAGAATGTTCTCTGCCTTTGTTTATGCTGTTTGCTTTGATTCTTTTGAAACCTATCTTTGAATTAACACATGGAGATTAATGTTAACATGCTGGAGATGGATTGTTAACATGCTGGACATTGATGATTATTTCTGGAGACTAATGATCATTCCTAGAGACTGATGATCATTCTTGATAGAAGATCATTCTGGAGACTATTCTGATCATTTTGGACATTCTGATGTTCAAGAACAAACTTGGTTCTTCCTCTGAATGTATTTTCTGGAGATATGCTCTGATATTGTTTTCTGGAGATATCCTCTGGTATCCTCTGGTATTTTTTGGTTGAGGTATCCTCTGGTATTCTCTGGTTGAGGTATCCTCTGATATCCTCTAGTTGAGGTATCCTCTGATATCCTCTGGTTGAGGTATCCTCTGATATCCTTTGGTTGAGGTATCCTCTGATATCCTCTGGTTGAGGTATCCTCTGATATCCTCTGGTTGAGATATCCTATGATATCCTCTGGTTGAGATATCCTCTGATATCCTATGGTTGAGGTATCCACTGATAGCAGCTTGGTGAGGTATCCTCTGATGGCAGCTTGGTGAGGTATCCTCTGATGGCAGTTTCGTGAGGTATCCTCTGATATCAGCTTGGTGAGGTATCTTCTGGTGATGTTATCGGGTAACATCTTATGTTTTTCTAGATTGTGTCAAGAGTGTTCTTTATGCTGATTTCTTGGCTTTCCTTGAATCATTAACATGCTGTTAATTCTGAACATTCTGGAGATTGTTCAGTCTTGTTTTGGCAGCTTGATTCATGGCCTTTTTCTTAGTGATTCGAATGACTTCTTGTAATTGATCACATTTGTGCATGAATGGTTTCTTGCTTTGTTCACTTATGAATTCATGTTCCTTAAACAAAACTTAAGTGAAATCATTAGTAGACCACCATTCATAAATATCAGAAGATGAACTCTGGAAGGTAAACATCAGAAGTCAGACACCATAAGGTGAACTTCAGATACCAAAAGGAAATTACCAGAGGATAATTTCTAGCTGCTCATTCATCCTCTCACATTAAGAACAACTAACAGTTCCAGAGTATCAAAAGCTGCATCATCCACGACCAGAGAAGGGTCATGACTTGGAACCAGAAAAGAGCACTAACTAGTTGTTAAAAACATATGGAATGATATATCCTCCTGGAAAGCCAAGTAAAGAAGTAATCTCCCATGTGCCAGGCTGTAAAAGAACAAAATGGCAAGGCTGTAAATTCGCAACAACAGTGAGGTTTATTACATCTTGAAAAAACGGTCAGAAAGGAAAATTTTCTTGAATAGAAAGTTTCCTTCTCTCTATAAAAGGAAGGTTGCTCTTCTTCAGCCAGATACACACAACTACACGAGCAAAAAACAGAAAAATATCAAGAGGCTATCAAGAGCAATTATCAATCTCATTTCAAGCTTTCTATAATCTTTCACTAGATCTTTGTTTCATCTTTATAGAAAGTAAATCCTGTCAAACTACTCCATATCATTTTTAGACCTTCAAGTGAGTAACACTTGAAGAGAAATCAGAAGGAAAGAATTGTAAGCTTGGTGAAGCTAAAGAATACACAGTTTGAAATCAACCTCAGTGAGAGGCTGATAGCTTTTGATACTTAGTAAAAAACTCACTAGAGTGTAAGGACTGGACGTAGCCTTTATTGGGTGAACCAGTATAAAATTCGTGTGTCATTATTCTCTCTCTCAACTCTACTACATCTGATAAATCATCCTCTGAAAGAGGACAACAGTTTAAAACAGTAACAGATTTTTAAAACCTTGAATATCTCTATTCAACCCTCCTTCTAGTGATATTCTAGCCACTTCAACTAAGTCCAATTCAGTATTTTGTCATTTGTCAAAATCTGAATCATATCTTTGCAAATAATAAATGTATCTTCTTGTGAGTGTTTCTTCTTGTAAACAACTCTTAATCTTATCTTCTTGTAAATAATTCATATCTTTTTGTGATAAATAATTCTTATATTCTTGTAGATAAATCTTGATCAAATCTTCTTGTAAATAATTCATATCTTATTGTTGATAAGATGTTGATTATATCTTCTTCAAATCTTTAACATATCTTCTTTTTAACTTGGTCAAATATTTTCTTCAATTATAAATCTGAATCAAACTTTAGTTTAGATTGTCTTCAAAAACATGAATTTTCTTTCATACTCTGTGAAGTCCAATATATTGTTCTTATAAAATACTTTTATTAATATCAATATTTTAAGTATAAAATCAACTTGGTTCTAACAAGCATAACATAGGTAAAATAATATGACATAAACATTGGTGCACTAATTTATTAAACGCTAAATTATACATTTGGTCTCTTAATTTATTTTGTAGTTTCATTTTGATCCTATAACTATTTTTTTCTTCTATTTTAGTCTCTTTTCTTTTAGTCAAGTTCGTCATTTCCATCAAATTTCTGGTAATTTTATTTGTGTGGCATTAGTTGTTTTTCCACTTTTTCTCAAAATTTGGGTTCTATTCATCTTCTTCCTTTTCAATATTCATCTTTCCATTTCTTCTTCAAATCCAATATATTTGTTCTCTCTTTTTTTTCTTTTTAAAACTAAAGGTTTTTTTATTTTATTTTTTTCTTATATTTTTTGATGATGTGGCAATCATATATATATATATATACCACTTTCATATCGTATTTACATAATTTTTAATTGCCCATAATCAATGCCACATTGAGAAATTTAACGGAAAAGACTAACATGACTAACAGAAGTAAAATTAGTAGATTAAATTAAAACAAAAAATTGTTAAGAGATCAAATTGAAAACACAAATTAAGAGACTAAATGTCTAATTTAGCTTTTATTAAATAGCAATATACTAATATAAATTTGGTAATGATAAAACATAAAGAACGTTACTTTAAAAAATTAAAGAAAATGAGATATGTATTATCAGTATAAAGAGTTTTATAAAGACATCTAATAAAAATTATATTAACAAAAAAAAACGCAATTCATAGGTGTGAGTGTGAAATAGTTTTACACACACATATAAGCCACAAAACAAAATTAGAAAAAAGTAGTAGGACAAATAGGGATGATGGCATATACACCATGCATAATCAATTTAACACCACCGTGAAAACTACTATTAGTAGCTTCACGTTGAATCGGTTTTAGTCACCAAAATCGATTTATCTAAATATTACCTAACAACTTTTTTGTAGATTTAGATCACTTTTGGCAGTAGAATTGTGCGTTCACTGAGTTTGACCATGAACCAAACATATCATAAACTTATATTTGATTCCACTTTTTAGAACATGTAAAACAGATTTTTAAAACCTTGAATATCTCTATTCAACGCCCCTTCTAGTGATATTCTAGCCACTTCAATTGGCATCAGAGCAAGGTTCTCTAAAACTACACCTAACAGTGTAAGAGAAAAAAATCCAAAAAGAAAAAATGTCAAAAGCTAAGTATATCTCAGAAGGAGGATCATCCAGCAGACCTCCCTACTTTGATGGAACTGAATACTACCACTGGAAAGGCAAGATGAGATTGTTTCTCATATCTTAACATAACAACATGTGGCCTGTGGTAGAAAAAGGAAATCATGTCATCAGAATCAACAGTGCAGATCCAACCTCTGACGAAAAACCTCAAACACAATGGACAGCTGAAGAAAATGTCAAGGTACTTCTAAACTCTAAAGCTCATTTATTTCTAACGTGTGCTTTGAGCAGGGAAGAGTATGATAGAGTTGAAGAATGCCAAAGTGCTAAAGAACTATGGGACACTTTGAAGATCCATCATGAAGGTTCAAGTCATGTTAAAGAAGCCAGAATTGACATGGGAGTAAGAGAGTTCGAGTTGTTTGAAATGAAGGAGGAAGAAACAATTGAAGAAATGTTCTCAAGACTGAAAATCATCCTCAACAACTTAAGATCTTTGGGAAAAGAATACTCTGTCCAAGAGAGAATAAGAAAGATATTAAGAAGTTTACCAAAGGAATGGAGACCCATGGTGACTGCCATGACAGAAGCAACAAATTTAGCCACCATGAGGTTAGAAGATCTGGTTGGAACTCTTAGAGCTCATGAACCTCTATTGCTTGCTGATAAACCAAGCAAAAAGGGAAAAATGATTGCATTGAAATCCAGTCAAACTGAAAGTCCATCCTCCAAAAACTCTGAAATTATCTCAAAAAGGGATAACTCATAATATCCTCTCTCTGAAGAGGAGGATGAACTGGCTCTAATCTCCAGAAGAATCCAAAGAATAATCAATAAAAGAGGACAAGACAAAAGATCCTCTCAGAAAGAAAAGATTGACAAAAGCCAGATAACTTGTTATGGATGCAATAAAATGGGACACTACAAAACTGAGTGTCCTCTAAACAAAAGGAACATAAAAAGATTTCACAACAAGAATAAATCTATGATGGCAACTTGGGATGACAGTGATGAATCATCCTCCGAGCAAGAAAAGGAAGAAGAAGCCAATCTTTGTCTCATGGCTAACTCAGAAGTAGATGAGGTAAGCATTACTGATTATGTCCTTCTTGTGAAAAGTTAGAAATAGAATTTGACAATCTCTTGAATGACTCAAACACTTTATCTAAAAAATGTGGTTTTCTTAAAAACCAAAATTATAAAATAAAGAAACTGAATAAGGAACTTCAAGCTAAAAATGAAGAATTTCAAAAAATCATTTTTGACTTGCAGCAATCAAATAAAAAATTGTCTGAGCAACAAAACACTTTAAACAAAGAGAATGTCAAAATCCATCCTCCTGAAGAGGACACAGAAAAGAAGGATTTGAAAATCAAAATTGAAGAACTAAAAAATGACATTACCAACTTTGTCAAATCCACAGAAACATTTAAAAAAATTATGGGATCTCAATCTGATATATTGGACAAAGCTGGAATTGGTTTTAAAAGTTCTCAAAAACAAAAACTATATGAAAACTTCTTTCTACCTAAGAACCTAGAGGATAGACCTAAGTGCACTTTTTGCAAAAAGCATGGACATACTATCGAAGTATGTCTTGCTAAGAAAAAAGCTGAAAGTAACAAAAGGAAATGTTCATTTTGTAATAAGCATGGACATCATGATTCCATTTGCTATCACAAATAGAAAATCCTTACAAAAGGAAGGACTAACCACCAAGGACCCAATTCTATATGGGTACCTAAATCTCTTCTAAACTCTGACACAGGTACATCCTCTGATCAACAAAAGAAAGCCCTGGTTCTTGGACAGTGGCTGCTCAAGACATATGACAGGAGATAAGCATTGCTTTATCTATTTGGAATCAAAAGATGAAGGATCAGTTACATTTAGCAACAATGATAAAGCTCAAATCAAAGGAACATGTATTATTGGTAAAAACAATTCTACCAAAATCGAAAATGTTCAGTATGTTGATGGTTTAAAACATAACTTGCTAAGCATTAGCCAACATTGTGATAGTGGATTTGAAGTAATTTTTAAACCCACTCTATGCGAGGTCAAACATTCATCCTCGGGTAGAGTTTTATTCTCAAGCATAAGGAAAAAGAACTTATATGTCTTATATTTAGATGATTTACCTTCTGAATCTTGTTTTATGGCTATTGAAAAGGATAAATGGATTTGGCACAAACGAGCTGGTCATACCAGCCTGAATACTATGTCTAAATTATCAAAATTAGAATTAGTTAAAGGTCTTCCAAAAATAAATTTTGAAAAAGACAAAGTATGTGAGGCTTGTGCTAAAGGAAAACAAGTTAAAAGTAGCTTTCACTCCAAAAATATTGTTTCAACAAATCAACCTCTTGAACTCCTTCATATTGACCTATTTGGTCCTATCAAAACTCCAAGTCTTAGTGGAAAAAGATATGGATTTGTTATTGTTGATGATTTTTCACGATTTACTTGGGTCTTGTTTTTAAAACACAAAAATGAAGCCTCTAAGGCTTTTCAATATTTTTGTAAGAAGTTACAAAATGAAAAGGGATCAAAGATTGTCTCAGTTAGAAGTGATCATGGGGGAAAATTTGAAAATGAGTCTTTGAAACTTTTTTTGATGAAAATGGTATTTCTCATAATTTTTCTTGTCCAAGAACTCCTCAACAAAATGGAGTTGTTGAAAGGAAAAATACAACTTTACAAGAAATGGCTAGAACTATTCTAAATGAAGCCAACATTGAAAAATATTTTTGGGCTGAAGCTATTAACACAGCTTGCTATGTTTCAAACCGAGTTTCAATTAGAAAAATTTTAAACAAAACTCCATACGAACTTTGGAAAGGTAGAAAACCAAATATTTCTTATTTTCATATATTTGGATGTTACTGCTACATCCTAAATAATAAAGAAAATTTGGGAAAGTTTGATCCAAAATCTGATAAAGGTATATTTTTGGGATACTCTACATCTTCAAAAGGTTATAGAATCTATAATCTTAGAACTCAAATTGTGGAGGAATCCATGCATGTTATTTTTGATGAATTTGATGACTTGTGTTTAGAAAACATGGATAAAAATGAAGAAGATGAAAATACATCCTCTAAAGTTCACAACCCAAATGAGGAGGACATTTCTGAACCAACCTCTCAACAACCTCCAAGAGGATGGAAGACTATAACATATCATCCTCCAGATCTGATCATAGGTGATACTGCTGATGGAGTTAGAACAAGGCAATCATTTAGAGAAGATTCAATCAACATGGCCATGATATCTCAAGTTGAACCAAAGAACATTGATCAAGCCATAAGTGATCAATCATGGATGAATGCCATGATGGAGGAGCTGTCTCAGTTTGAAAGAAACAAAGTGTGGAATCTTGTGCCCCATCCTCTGGAAAATCCATCATTGGAACCAAATGGATCTTCAGAAACAAACTGAATGAGGATGGAGAGGTCATACGAAATAAAGCAAGATTAGTGGCACAAGGTTATAACCAACAAGAAGGAATTGATTATGATGAAACATTTGCACCTGTTGCAAGACTCGAAGCAATCAGAATCCTCTTAGCTTATGCCACACATAAAGGAATAAAACTATATCAAATGGATGTCAAAAGTGCCTTCTTGAATGGATTCTTAAATGAAGAAGTGTATGTTCACCAACCTCCTAGATTCAAGGATAAACAGAAACCAGATCATGTGTACAAGCTCTCAAAAGCTCTTTATGGATTAAAGCAAGCTCCTAGAGCTTGGTATGAAAGGTTGAGTTGCTTTCTAAAAGAGAATGGCTTTTCAAGAGGACAGATTGATACAACTTTGTTTAAAAAGATTCATAATGAGGATATGTTAATTTTTCAAATTTATGTGGATGACATAATCTTTGGATCCACAAATGAGAAAATGTGCAAAGAATTCTCCAACCTCATGCAAAGCAAGTTTCAAATGAGCATGATGGGAGAATTAAAATTCTTTCTTGGATTACAAATAAAACAATCAGAATCAGGAATCTTCATTTCTCAAGAAAAATATACCAAGGATCTCCTGAAAAAATATAACATGAATCTTGCAAAATCAATGAGCACTCCTATGCATCCATCCTCCTCACTACATCAAGATGATGAAGGAACCTCTATTTCTGAAAAGGAGTACAGAGGAATGATTGGATCCTTGCTGTACTTACAGCCAGCAGACCTAACATTGTGTTCTCAGTAGGTATGTGTGCAAGGTTTCAATCATCCCCTAAAGAATCACACCTCACTGCAGTAAAAAGGATATTCAGGTATCTAGTTGGAACCACAGATCTGGGAATTTGGTACAAAAAGGATTCAAATCTTGATCTTCTGGCATATTGTGATGCTGATTATGCTGGTGACAAAATTGAGAGGAAAAGCACAAGTGGAGCATGTCAATTTTTGGGCTCATCTCTCATTAGTTGGGCATGTAAAAAACAAAATACCATAGCTCTCTCCACTACAGAAGTTGAATATGTTTCTGCTGCTCAATGTTGCTCTCAAATTCTCTGGGTAAAAAATCAATTGGAAGACTACTCTTTAAGGTACAAAAAAATTCCTATCCTTTGTGACAACACCAGTGTTATTAATCTTTCCAAAAACCCTATTCAACACTCTAGATCTAAACACATTGAAATTAAACATCATTTCTTAAGAGATCGTGTTCAAAAAGGAGATGTTGAATTAATTTTCATTGAAACTGAAAATCAGCTTGCTGATATTTTCACCAAACCTCTCCAAGAGGATCGTTTCAAAAAAAATTAGAAAAACTTTCCATCTTAAATCTTTCAAAAATTGTCTAAAAAATGAAGTTTTGCAAAACTTTAGATCATTATGTTATAAAAATCTGAGGATGGACAACTCAGATAAATCTATATCCTCCTCCAAGATTTGAAAGTTGCAAAAGTCATAGGCAGGCTAGTCACATCACTGCTGATTACACTCCTTTCTGCAAAAAGGTGCCTCGATTTCAGTTTCTTACTCACTGCCCAATGGATAAGTGACCTGTGCTTCTCCCTGGATTGTCATGATTAAACCTATGCCTCCTTACTTCTTCCCTCCAAACGGTTCAAATTTTTTCTCTATAAATTAACTCATTTACCCTTTGTAAATATCCAAAACCTTCAGTCGCATCAAATTCTTCTTCTGACAAAGAACCAAATATCCCGTCCTCACCACCCTCCAAAAATGTCCAACCTCTTGAACAACTTCAAATTGTCCCTTTTGAAAATCAAAACCATTGTTCAGCAGAAGGTGAAGACCTCAATTCACCCTCTCAACTTGTGAAAAACTGTGCCAAACACTTTTTTGATCTCAAAGGCTCACCTCCAGAAACTACGCTTCCGTCTGACCCTCTAGACACATCTCAAAATCTACAAGAACCTTTTTTCTTTCCTTATCCTCCTACTAATCCTTCACAACCAGCTCAACTCTCGTGCACCATGGCTCAAATCTTCCCATCTCCTTCAAAAATGTACCCTACAAATTTTGTCCCTACTCCCTCTGCTCATCAAACCATTTATGAACCGGCTCCTGCACCACTTCCTGAAGTTACAGGACGATTCAGCTCACTTGAATCCTTCCTGGCTAAATCTGGAGAAAACTCTTCTCAAAATAAAGGAACCTGCTCCCAAATGAAAAGCACCAGCATCAATGCTGATCCTATTCCAGATGACTTCACTCCTCCCACCATTGATACCAAGCCTGAACAACGTCGCTCCCACAAAGAACTTCGAGCTCTGAAAAAGATCCGCAAGGATCAGAAAAAACATTTTTCAACAATGGCCACTTTTCATCAAACTCTGGCGCAGTTTAGCACTCTGCTAGAATGGGTCACAGCGCACCTGGTCAAGCCTATTGCTCCAGAAGCACGGCCTCCAGTACCCTCTGTTCATCCTCCTTCACCACTGCCTCGTCCCTCAACCTCCTCCTCGTCTGATGATTCCTCTCCTTCAAAGTAGTTCACCATCCTCTGGGCTCCCACTGACTTTTTGCTGTTGACAAATTTGGGGGAGAAAGATTAAAATTAAAATTGTCAAGGATTAGGAATTTAGACAAGAAAATGTTTTTTTTTGAAATTATCGTAATTCAATCCTCTATGTTTTTTCTTTTGAACCATTTTTTGTATGATCTTATTATAATCAATATAAAGTATTCGGATTGGTTCAAAAATCTTTAAATTATTTTATGCACTTTCTGAGGGGGAGCCCCTATTCTTTACAGCTCATACTGAGGGGGAGATTCATACTCAAAAACAGCACCTTTACAATTTTATTTTAAATAATCTAAAGATATTTTGTCATCATCAAAAAGGGGGAGATTGTTGAGAAAAAATCTCTTTTAATGATAACAAAATTATCTTAAGATTATGATTACACTGATGCGTGCATTTAAGTTTTGAACTAAGAAAGGAACATGATCCAAAGATCGCAACCTCCTGTCCAGAAGAATGAATGCATGCAGGAAACAAAGCCGTTAAATCCATAAAGAAAATATGAAGTTAAAACACCAGAAGCAGAACATCTGGAAAACACCAGAAACAGAACATCTGGAAAACACCAGAAGCAGAACATCTGGAACAGAAAACCAGAAGCTGAAGCAGAAAACCTGAGAGTTGAAAACACCAGATAATGCATCCAGAAGATACCAGATGATACATCCTGAAATCACCAGAGGATATCTTTGCTGGCCCATATCAGAAGGAAACAAAGTCAGAAGGAGACATGGACCAGACCAGAAGGAAGCCTACCAGAGGAAGACTGGATCCAGACCAGAAGAAATCATAAGTCAGACTTATTCAAGAAGTTCTTCTGACCAGAAGATGGCCTGACAGTGAAGTGAAAAACAGTCCTGAATTAATTAGAAGATAAGCTAAAAGGTCCAGACTGAAATATCCTTTGTCCAGAACTAATCCAGACCCAGTACAGTGTTGGCCAATATCAAAAGATCATACCATGGCCCAATATTGGTCGAAATCAGAAGGTCAGAATAAATGGCCCAGTATTGGCCGAAACCAGAAGGTCAGAATAAATGGTCCAGTGTTGGCCGAGATCAGAGGATCTCAGCAGACCAGTTTGCTAGTCCAGATTGGCCGATATCAGAAGATGAAAATCATAAATGAATATCAGAAGATATACATCTGAAGATGAATTTCAGAAGAAAAATATCAGAGGATAACAAGATGAACATCAAAGGATAAAACTCAGAAGACGAACTTCACATGATAAACATTAGAAAATGAATACCAGAAGATAAAATTCAGAAGACGAACTTGACATGATAAATATCAGAAGATGAATTCTAGAAAATACACACCAGAAGATAAATATCAGAAGATGAACTCTGGAAGGTAAACATTCGAAGTCAGACACCATAAGGTGAACTTCAGATACCAAAAGGAAATTACCAGAGGATAATTTCTAGCTGCTAATTCATCCTCTCACATTAAGAACAACTAACAGTTCCAGAGTATCAAAAGCTGCATCATCCACGACCAGAGCAGGGTCATGACTTGGAACCAGAAAAGAGCACTGACCAGTTGTTAAAAACATATGGAATGATCTATCCTCCTGGAAAGCCAAGTAAAGAGGTAACCTCCCATGTTCCAGGCTGTAAAAGAACAGAATGGCAAGGCTGTAAATTCGCAACAACAGTGAGGTTTATTACATCTTGAAAAAACGGTCAGAAAGGAAAATTTTCTTGAAGAGAAAGTTTCCTTCTCTCTATAAAAGGAAGGTTGCTCTTCTTCAGCCAGATACACACAACTACACGAGCAAAAAACAGAAAAATATCAAGAGGCTATCAAGAGCAATTATCAATCTCCTTTCAAGCTTTCTATAATCTTTCACTAGATCTTTGTTTCATCTTTATAGAAAGTAAATCCTGTCAAACTACTCCATATCATTTTTAGACCTTCAAGTGAGTAACACTTGAAGAGAAATCAGAAGGAAAGAATTGTAAGCTTGGTGAAGCTAAAGAATACACAGTTTGAAATCAACCTCAGTGAGAGGCTGATAGCTTTTGATACTTAGTAAAAAACTCACTAGAGTGTGAGGACTGGAGGTAGCCTTCATTGGGTGAACCAGTATAAATTTCGTGTGTCATTATTCTCTCTCTCAACTCTACTACATCTGATAAATCATCCTCTGAAAGAGGACAACAGTTTAAAACAGTAACAGATTTTTAAAACCTTGAATATCTCTATTCAACCCCCCTTCTAGTGATATTCTAGCCACTTCAACTAAGTCCAATTCAGTATTTTGTCATTTGTCAAAATCTGAATCATATCTTTGCAAATAATAAATGTATCTTCTTGTGAGTGTTTCTTCTTGTAAACAACTCTTAATCCTATCTTCTTGTAAATAATTCATATCTTTTTGTGATAAATAATTCTTATATTCTTGTAGATAAATCTCGATTAAATCTTCTTGTAAATAATTCATATCTTATTGTTGATAAGATGTTGATTATATCTTCTTCAAATCTTTAACATATCTTCTTTTTAACTTGGTCAAATATTTTCTTCAATTATAAATCTGAATCAAACTTTATTTTAGATTGTCTTCAAAAACATGAATTTTCTTTCATACTCTGTGAAGTCCAATATATTGTTCTTATAAAATACTTTTGTTAATATCAAAATTTTAAGTATAAAATCAAATTGGTTCCAACAAGCATAACATAGGTAAAATAATATGACATAAACATTGGTGCACTAATTTATTAAACGCTAAATTATACATTTGGTCTCTTAATTTATTTTGTAGTTTCATTTTGATCCTATAACTATTTTTTTCTTCTATTTTAGTCTCTTTTCTTTTAGTCAAGTTCGTCATTTCCATCAAATTTCTGATAATTTTATTTGTGTGGCATTAGTTGTTTTTCCTCTTTTTCTCAAAATTTGGGTTCTATTCATCTTCTTCCTTTTCAATATTCATCTTTCCATTTCTTCTTCAAATCCAATATATTTGTTCTCTCTTTTTTTTCTTTTTAAAACCAAAGGTTTTTTTATTTTATTTTTTTCTTATATTTTTTGATGATGTGGCAATCATATATATATATATATATATATATATACCACTTTCATCTCGTATTTACATAATTTTTAATTGCCCATAATCAATGCCACATTGAGAAATTTAACGGAAAAGACTAACATGACTATCAGAAGTAAAATTAGTAGATTAAATTAAAACAAAAAATTGTTAAGAGATCAAATTGAAAACACAAATTAAGAGACTAAATGTCTAATTTAGCTTTTATTAAATAAGCGATATACTAATATTAATTTGGTAATGATAAAACATAAAGAATGTTACTTTAAAAAATTAAAGAAAATGAGATATTTATTATCAGTATAAAGAGTTTTATAAAGACATCTAATAAAAATTATATTAACAAAAAAAAAAAACGCAATTCATGGTGTGAGTGTGAAATAGTTTTACACACACATATAAGCCACAAAACAAAATTAGAAAAAAGTAGTAGGACAAATAGGGATGATGGCATATACACCATGCATAATCAATTTAACATCACCGTGAAAACTACTATTAGTAGCTTCACGTTGAATCGGTTTTAGTCACCAAAATCGATTTATCTAAATATTACCTAACAACTTTTTTGTAGATTTAGATCACTTTTGGCACTAGAATTGTGCGTTCACTGAGTTTGACCATGAACCAAACATATCATAAACTTATATTTGATTCCACTTTTTAGAACATGTAAAATTGATTTAAAAGCTTTAAAATTGATTTTGATATTTTTTGTTGTTTTCAAGTAGAATTAATTTATCACTGAACTCATTTTACAAGTAGAATTAATTTATCACTGAACTCACTTTTACAAAAATATATCTAAATATAAATTACTTTATTTTTAATTCACTTTTAATCAAAATCAATTTTCCAGAATTAACCCATTCAAAATCAATTTTTACAATCACAAAACCAAACACGTGCTAGGTACATGTTTGAAATTACTGTAAATTTGACATAGTGATTTTGTTTGAGTTCGATAGTTTTTTCAAAAATTGCTACATTAAATTAGTGCAATTCAAAGATATACTACATAATGAATGAAACTGTGCTCTCTCAAGTCACATCCCAAATTACCATGCAAACTATGCATTAAGGCAAACCAATTATATCTCTTTAGGCGACTTATACTATTATATCTAAAACTATATATTATTCTTAGGTATTGGTTAAAGGAGGTTTGAGGTGGAATTGGCTATATGACAACGCAATTGTTTACGGACTCAATCATTGTTCGCTTAGAATAAATTTCGAAAGAAAAGTGTTTTAAAATTTTAAGGGAGTTGAGAAAATTCAAACACAAAAATGTCGACAAATGTCTATTTAATGATGTGGTTGGATGTTTATATTAAAAAATTATATTGAAATTTAATAGTGTAATTAAAGCTGTAAGCATAATTCAAACAAATGAATATTCTAGAGTAGGAAGCATAATGAGCATAGTCAGTGGTACAAAGGAACTAAAGCTATAGTTTATGCACACTAAACAGCGACGTTGGTTTCAATCTCAATTACATTAGCTTGAGATGGAAAAGTAAAGTCGCTATTTAGCACATTACAGAGTCACATTTAGACACTAAGAAGGGATAATTGAAGAGACTGATCCTTTGTCACTAATAGAAGAACTTCTATTGTGTTTTACATGCCTATCCTTCAATTTCTCAACCTTATTATTTCCATTGTTCTGTTTACTAACAGATTCTTCTTGAGCACTGCACATCTGAGATTTCATCTTAAACCCGAGTTTCTTAGATACAACTCCCCATGCGCTCGTCGACCCTTTCGTCTTACCGAGCTTGTCGATCTCCTGTCTCATGTTTGAGCACTCTTTCTCGAGCTCAGAAACCCTCATCCTCATGTTATCCATTCCAACTTTCAATACCTGATTTTCCTTCACGGCTGACGCCCAGCCTCCCTCGTTGGATCCGACAAAACCACTTCTTAAATTTCTTGATCCATCGAGGTTGTCTGAGACTAGAAAGCAACCGGCAATTGATGTTCGAAGCTGGAGTTGCTCAAAAAATAGAACTTGAACTATGATTCTTATGGGTAGTCTCTCATTTTGTGCGGCATGTGTGCATGCTTCTAGTGATAGCTTCTGACAGTCCATTAGCTTGCATAGTTGCTCTCTCTCTGACTCCACCAACCATGGATGAGACTGCATTTTTATGTGACAACACTGAATCGGTATTATTATGGTAACTAAAACCAAAACAACAAAGACTAAGCAAATTTTTTATGTTTCAAGGACTAAAGAAAAACATTTTGACATGAAATGAAGGCAAAAATTGGAATATTTGCAAGAAAAACTATTTAAACCAACAATATAGTTTGAAAAATTTCTACAAAGGTGACAAGGTTATCTGGTTTTCAATTATATATGCTTTGGGTAAAGTATGGTCACTCAAATCAAGGACGGGGAATTAAACATTGGCAAGAAGTAGTATTTATAGAAAAAATTGAACACCTAGAATTTGACTCGGATCCCTGAAGCAAGGTCTCGGGCATGTAACTTGTGGATGGAAAAAATGTTTTTGGGAGGGGAGAACCCACTAAAGGTTGCCACTCAGATTCCTCACCGGAAATTAGTCATTGCCTAAGTTTGGCGGATACTTTGCACCAATAACACAAGTAATAAAATAAACAAATGGTTCAACTGTGGCATGATGCATATAATACCATAAACTAAATCCATCATAGCAATATATACCACACCGAAGCATATCAAACACTAACTATAGCCATAGCATGATATAAACTAACTTTATCTAAGTACATACCTTCAAATAAATATCTATAGCACGATATAAACCATCGTCCAAAGGCCTGGCATACTCTGGAACAGCAGCAGCGAGTGCTTGAAACTTGGGAAGTTTTAAGTTAACATCCGGGGCAACCTCTGCAAGGTAACCGTCGATCAGTTTTGCCACCATGGTAATGGGTGTCAGTGAAGGCGATCCAATCAACTGGCCATCGTCAATTGAGCACGGAGAGGCACCACCTGTAACCTGATCAATCGCAAGGAAATGATCAAGAATTCTTTGGACACAATCAACATTGTAAAGTGTCTCCATTGAATACGAGAAATTCGGCATTAAGAGATCTTCCAAAGCAGCTTGATCAAGCTGCATCCCAATCCGTTTCTCCAAATTCGATATACAAGAGGGGTTTGCTCGTAGAATCATGGCTGTTCGAAGTAGACCGAACAGGAACTTCGTTTGGACTAAGCCCTTCTGCATCGGGAGTAGCTGATCAATCTCTTCCAAGAGAATTATTTGATCTTCTTCAGATGGTGGAGACCCTAAAGCCACTGGGGTTAGTCGAGTACTGGATTCACCGGAAACCTTACGCCGATTTAAACCAGGCAAATACGTTTTAGCATAGAAAGCAAGAGAACCAGCAATAATTTCCTGCCTAATACCCCGAGATTCCATGATAGCTATCAACCTCTTATAAATAGGTAAACTCAAATTTGCTACATCCTCATACCACCAATCTAAACTTGTATTCTTCGGTCTTGCCCCGGTACTTATTCCATTCCACAGAACACTTCCACCAGGGCTCTGTAAGGGACCGCCACGCTCTAGTACTGGCCACCCGAACAAATTTGGGTCAGTAGATGCCTTTGCTGCAAGCGATTCAATGCACCTTTTCACAATGTGGAGCTCTTCAGCTCTGTAGAGAACATCATCACATGTTTGAAGTGCCCTTACGGAGTCTTTCCAACTTCGGAGAACCACTTGATTGAAAAAGGTTTCAGCCTGGGAAATAAGATTACCTTCACCGTATTCCTCGGTCATTTCGAGATGCTCGGAAGCACACCATAGGCACACAATGTTTGATGCCGTGAGTTCAAGTTTCACACCGTAGCAGAATTTTGCCACAAGTTCAAATGTTTTGGCCCCACCGGGAATGTCGTGAAGGTCTATGACACATTCTTCCTCTGATTCAGAAGCTTTGGCAATCAATCTTTCCAAAACCCCACTTCTAGAGAGCAAAGGGAACTGCATTTAGCGTGTTAAGTATTAGCTTATTTTTATGCTCACAAGATTATATAGAAAATACTGAGGGTGAGTTTATTTAGCTGAAAAACTATTCTGTAAAAGTGAAAAATGTAAACATGTGCTAAATGATATATGAAGGAAAGTGGAACTAAAAATTAGAATTAAATACTGCCCCTGACCACATTTTTCATTTACATAATGCCTAGATACACAATTTCAAGTAGTTTTTAGCATACAAACATTGCAAATTGCAACTGCATTCCAACAGCAGCAATATGAGTATTTTGAACTAAGCAGAGTTCATAATATGGTGAAAATATATGTTTCAAATGTACTACAGTAAACTCTGATATGGCTGTCTTCATGCAAACTTTGAGGAATTTTAAGTTAGCCAAACCTTAATTTCAAAAAAATGAACTGGGAATTTAAGCAAACTAATACAATTAGTATAAATAGTGCATCAACTAGATGTGTAACAGTTATACAGAAAGATAATAACATATACCTTGTGAAGATGGAAAGACATCTCACTAACTTCAACAATTATATCGCTGGGAAGCCCAGTCGTGCAGAACCTATGATGACGATAAAAATAAAAATCTTATACGTTATATAGAAGTGACAAAATTTTAGCAAAAAGTTCAACAAACAACACTTTTCAGCCAATTTGTACTCTAAAGTCTCATTTAAAATGGCTTACTTTAAAAGTGCCAGAAAGAACAAAATAATGTCTTCCTTCACTATCTTATAACAAACATAGTAACATATCTTAAACAACTGTTAATTTGAATTATCATAGGGGTGGTAATGAAATAAACATATGGAACAAAACAACAAAAAAGATAGCAATAATTAATAAGAATGCATAGCAAGGTCATGCAACTGGACTATAAGTTTCCTTCGACTCCTTGTCAGAGGTGGTATACAAGAGCCACCTACATGCCAATTCACACCACTAGGACGATAAGAAGCATACTAAAATGAAAAGTGAAGTAATAATTTATTGATCATTTTCAAATTGAATGTCGCCGTCGTAATCGTCATTGACAGGTATATTTCTATCAAAGGGCACATATTACAGAATTTTACCACACATATATAATGTTAACCAATTACCAAATCATATCAAATAAAAAGATAAGGAACAAGGAACTCATGAAGAACTTTTGTGCTCTCAGAGCTTTACATGCAGTACACAAGAACACCAATCCTGATTTCGACATAGAAGGATCTATCAAGCAACACAAATAAGACCTTCACAGAATTTAACATTCAAAACCACTGATAAACACTAAAAGAAACATGGTAAGTAAGCATTCAACAAACCAACGGCTTATAAGTAAACAAACACGTTCTTTCAAATCCTAAACTTTACAAGACAAACACTTGAAGAAAGAAAATCACATTTGAAGAGAAAACATAACAGTAATAAAAAATAATTATAATTCAAAGAGCATAAAAAGGATAAGGGTAGTTACCATGCTTGCCCTTGACGCTGAAATGCATCAGCTTTGGAACCCAATTTCATGCAAGCCATTTACTCAAATCCCAATAACTTAACAAAAACCGAGTTAAGAACAGATCTAAAGTCAATTAAAACCCTTCTGAAACACCCAAACAAAGCCTTCCAAATTAGAAAAGACTTGGACTCAAAATTCAGTGTTGTATCTAACAATGTAGCTTCTTAATTCACTTCCCTCAAAGACACAACCTTTAGAGAAACTCCCAGCAACCCAACAGAGCCAAATCCAAAACCAGATTCAACAACACCACTTGAAAACCCTAAAACTACTCCATTGTCAACACAGAAAGACCCATTAGCAAAATCCACCACAAATAAAACCCTAAAAACATAAAATTGGCTATCTTATCTATCTATCTATCTATCTATCAACCAAGTTTAGGTCAACAACCCAGTTTGGTTCTATTCCAAATTCCCAAAACAAAGAAATAAAAAATTCACCTTTCACAACTAACAAACCAACCCAAAATAAAACAATTCACAACTCACAACGGTACAAAATGAGTAACTGTTTGGTTAAATACTAATAAAAGTCTCTTTCTCTTTCTCTTTCTCTCTCTATGAATGAGACATAAGCAAAGTGAAGCATTGACTCCTCCTCCTTCTTCCTCTAACAAATTTAAAAAAATAAAAATAAAATGAAACTTTTTGGGGTATGATAAGGTACTCTCCTAAATAATTAATGGGTATTGAATATTCATTGATGATGGCATTGTTGGCATCTAAAAACAGCACATGTGGGGTCATTGTCTTCAAAAACACTCATTGCTCTTTTCTCGAGCTTAGAATATGTCTTATCAGTAATCAAGCACTAACATAACATGGTTATTGACTTTTGGAGTGAGAGGGAACAGTGGAAAGAAACGTAGGAGGAGTACATTGTTTTTCTATTTTGTATTTATTAAGATAAATTATTATTTTTTAATGTGGGGTTGTCGGTTTCTTTGTAAAGGGAGATAGCCCATGTGCTGTTACCAGCCCATCAATGCTCTTCGTCACTTATTTTATCATCATAGGATCATTTTTGGTTAAACAACCATTTTATCATATCATTGAATCATACACTTTTTTCAACCCAAATTTGGTAACAAAAATTTAAATGCTTAACATAGGTGTTATAATTCATTTTTTATTTTAAACTTGGATTCCAATATAAATAATGTGAGACATTTTTATGTATCAAAATAAATAGTCATTTTTTTCAATTAATTGTACTATCTAATTATTTGTTTTCTACAAATGTATGATTTTTTACTTGTAGTTTCTCCATATTTTATGTGAAATGACTTAGTATGACATTCATAAAAGCATGGACGAAATGTTAAAATTAAAATAATACCACATTAGTTCCTATAGATTAAATCACAAAAATTAAATGTTTTTAATTGTATTAAATTTATTAATAATTGGTATTATTTTCTATGTTTACCTTTCGTAGTATTTATTGCTTTCAAAAAAATGAAACAATTAAGGGTATTTTACCTTCTATGCAATTTTAAAAAAATGGGAAAGTGAAATTTTTTAATTTATTAAAGTTATATTTATGACTATGTTATAATTATCCTCGAAGAAATTTTCTTTTCTTGAAATAACAAGATAAACTATTACAATTGAATTAATATATACTTAATAGATAAGAGGGTCCTATAAAAATAGACAAGAAAAAATTCTCAAGACATTTTATATACATGAACTAGCAAAATATTCGCGAATTCGCATGGACATGCGTCGTTGCATTTAAATTAAATAGTCTGATTTAATATTAATAAATATTAATTTTCAAAAATAATTTTAATGGTGGAATAAATATAATAATAAAATTTTTATATTAAAATAAATATTAAAAGTATGAAGTCACCCGTTGGTCAACAACAATTGGTCCGTTGATCTATTTTTCTTATGGCTGATTGAAATAGTTTAAAAAATGTAGAGGTAGTTCATAAAATAATATAAAAATAAAGTAAGTTGATGTGAAAATTATATGCTCCCTTCATCCTATATTTATAAAAATATTTTGTTTCAAAATAAATGATTTTTTTTAATTTACAATGTAATATTAATTATTATTTTTAATTATATCTCTAATCTATAATTTACATCTACATTTATAATATAAATAATTATTTTGCATAAAGACAATAGTACATGGCAAGTTTTAGACAAATAAAATGTTTCTCTAATAGTGAACATTCATATGGTTTTGTCATAAAATCTTAGTATTAAAAAAATGATTTATTTTTTAAATTAAATAGGTCTACTTCAGGAAATAAATTATATTAAAAAAAACTAAAATACTAAAAACGCATCTAACAAGAAAAATAACATATTATTATGCTATTTTTATTACCTTATATCTGCCTTAAAAAAATAAATATTTCAATGGAAATATATCCGCACAAATTTTTTTTTGAAAAAAGTACTTAATTATTTTTTATCGGTAAAAAATATACTTAATAAATTTAGAAAAGGTAATAAATTATGTTCCACAAATATATCCTTTCAATTAAATATAATTTGTCGATTAAAATATTTCCTTCAAAATATAATTATTTCACAAAAGTTGAAATAGAAAATCTAATTTCATAATGTGATCCCTATCTCTAATCCATCTCACTTTTTGTCGGTGAATCTCTATCTCACTTTGTATGTAACTTTTCTTGCCTTTATTCTATTAAATAATTTTTTTTTTTTGCAATTGATGATATGTGTGTTGTTTTAAGACCAATTATTATTATTATTTTTATTATATTTTATGGATTTGTTTTACTTTTTTCCAGTTATATTAGATTTATTCAAAGATAGAAGCACAAAAGTGATATGCAACAGCAGAAAATGAAGTTGAAGCACGATAAATATCTATTTTATAATTCTCTTGTAACTATATATTTATTTGATGTTGTTCTTATCACTTTATTATGTAATACTTATAGTTTTTTCTTCTTGAAAGGCAAAGATGAATATATAAACAAGAGATACATACTTATGATATATTTATAAATGCACGAATAATTATTTCAATGTTATTTGCTTGAAATCTAATGAAGGTTTATATTTGTAGAGTTATATATTTTACAAAATTGATTAACTTTTACGACGATGGTTATAGTTTAGCGAATGAATTCCATATAGTTTTGTTTGCAATTGAAAGGTTAAAGATGCATTTAAATCTCATAAAAAAATGCATTCAAATGAAAAATGTTAATAATATTTTATTATTAAAATTATCTTATTTTAAATGATTAAAATACTCATATAATGTCCATATTTCTTTTTATTCTATTTTTCTTGAAAAAAACTAATCTATCGTGTTTTTTATATAAAAAAACAAATGTGTTATTTTTTTT